>VYZP01059386.1:35710-54806 GCA_013400635.1 Hypocryptadius cinnamomeus
GGAGCTTGTGTTCAGTGTTTGGTGGAAGGTGGCACATTTGGAGCTTGTGTTCAGTGTTTGGTGGAACGTTACACATTGGGAGCTTGTGTTCAGTGTTTGGTGGAAGGTTACACATTTGGAGCTTGTGTTTGGTGGAAGGTGGCACATTGGGAGCTTGTGTCCAAGCCTGAGTACTGTTTTGTTTGAGCACTCTGAGTAAAGATGTTGACATTCCCCTGTTCTCCAGGGAGAAAGGGGCAATCCTCCCACGTCCTAGGGAGGACAGCACTGTGGTTTGGTGCCAGGCAGGCTGTGCTGGGCACAACCTCAGCCTGTGAGTGCCCATGTTTGGCTGTGCTGAAATCAGAGAATCGAGCTCACAAAATCTGCTGTGGCCACTTCAGTGGCTCTCTGACCTCTCCAGCAATTGGCTGAAGTAAGCAGGACAGACATCTGCTCTAAGTAGTGCAGGGACCCTTCATTTTCCTACTTATTTTTAATTGTGGTCTACCCATTCCTTCCTCAGCTGTGCCTGCTGAACTCTGGTGCACTGTGCTTTGTAAAGGCTTATCAACAAAAAGATATCTCTTCATAAATCCTGAGATCTAATGCCTGAAAGCTCTGAAGGGTTTGGGTTTAAGGATTGTCATCTTTTTGAGGAATTGCCTATTGCAAGTATTCATTACTCAAGCTAACAGATACTGAAAATGGCTTTAAATCACCTGCTGGGTTTTCCTTGCTAGTTTGCTTTGTATATTATTTTATTTCAGGGATAGGATTTCCTGCATATAGGTCTGGAACTTTTGGAGTTCATCTATGAAGGCATTTTTTCCTCTGCAGCTAGAAATAATTGACTTTGATTGATCAAATAAAAATAAATTAATTCTGTGTTGAGAGACCCTTTCTAAACCATGTCCATGCTCCAGATTTAGCAGAGACAGTAATTACTTTGCCAACCTGTAGATTGGAGCCATCTGTAAACAGTGAAAGAAGAATGTCAGTCATCACCAGCTGAAGCCATTGTTGGTGGACAAATTTGAACCCAGGAGGGGAAAGGCAATTTTGGGTGTTCCCACTGTTGTTTACAAAGGTGTCAAATCAACAGGGAGGGCCTGAAGGGGCTGGGCTGTGGCACCAGTGCGAGTTCTGGCACTACTTTTGATTAATTTTCAAAATATTCAAAAAGTTTTCAAAAAGAACTTCTTTGTGACCATACAGATGTTCAGCCCACACTGAAACTTGATAAAGAAGCCAAGGTCTGTGACTTGACACCTCTGCAGTGCCTGGGGCCTTACTTTGGGACATGCAGGGTCCTGTCCAGGTTGGCAAGTTCCAGGAATTTCCTGCAAGTTTCCCAACATCTCTTAATAATGCAGGAATGGTGGGAATTTCCTTTATTGTATTACTCTAGCTTCTTGACCCATTTGTTAGAGGGAATAGTTTATTAGCTAAAAATTCCCAAAGTGGGATACCTGCAGAGAAAAGCTCTATGCATGGCTTTGAGGTCTTGTAATAATTAGGTGGATAAAACAATTTGGAATGCCTGAAAAATCTCATTATTTAGCTAGAGATGTTTAGGCTTTCTTAACCACCCAGAGTTGGTGATACTTTTCAGCTGTGAGGGAAGATAGGAAATGCTTGGCTGTGCACTTTTTGGAAAATAGACTTCAAATCTCAGTTTGGGAAGGTTTTAAAATAGTAAGCTGCTCACCACGGGCTTGCAAATGGCTGAACTAGGACCTAACTGAATAAATAAAGTGGCTGCAGGGAAAGAACTGAAAGAGGAGAAGAAGGAGGGAAGAAAGAAGGGCATTCCCCAAGATAAATTAACATCTGTGAAATAAGACACTTCTAAATGTATGCTAATGGCCTAAATGTTTCCATATTCAATTAAGTAATAAGTCCCGAGTTGGCAATATCCTCCCAAAACATTCATTTACCAAGAGAAGGCTCCGCTGGGACAGCAGAGGCACCATAATGAACTGATGTGGGCAGTAAGACATGATAATGCCTACTTCAGAGGGAATTACTGCTTTCATAATGCAATTTACAACAAGAATTTACTTGTTGGAAGAGTTTTTTCTCTCTTCATTATGACAGTGTAATTATGACTCCAGTGGCTCAGAATAATTTTGAGAGGAATGAGTTGCCAAAGCTTTTGTACTGAGAGTTCTCAGGTACTTTGAGAACACCAAGGGCAGTTCTCTGTAAATAATAATCACATGGAAGTTCTCACAGGCCAGCAGCCTGTTTGCAGCTCTCATCTTCCTTCACTGGGCCCCACCTGCAATGGACTTCATGAGTTTTCTTTCTTGTTCTGTATTTATTCATCAGTTGGATTTAAAATATCAGCCCAGTTCAACACTAACAGGCTCTGGTACAGTACTTACAGATGTTGATTTACAGATGTTGATGCACCTGTAAGGAACAGCCAGTGTCACCTGCAAGGCTGGCCTGAGTGTGTAGCACTGTCTGTGGCTGGAGGCTGCGTGTCACTGAGTGTAACTCTGGCCACTGTGAGCAGCCTGAATATTCCATAGCCACTTCTTCAGAACAAGTGGCTCAATCCTGCTGGAATTTCTTTCAGAATTACATGCAGATGTAGTGCAGGATGCTTCCAGTGCCTGCTCAAAGCCACAAGCAATTTATTAAGTTATTGTCTAGCTGGCAGTCTTTCACTTCAGCCTCTGCACTTGGACGAGTGCATTTGAGCATGGAAATAATCCTTGATGTTCTGTGCCCCCTCTGGTTGTGTTCAGGTTTTTGTCTGTGTTTTCTGACCAGCCAGGCACTATTGGAATAACTGCTCTGAATAGACTCAATGTTTGTTTGTTTTTCTTTCCTCCATTGTCTTAGGAAAAGCTTTTAAGGATGGCACTTGGCAGAGATTGCTCTGGCCTTGTCAGACACAAACTGACTGGCTGTAATATGCTTTTTTTCATTTCTCTGAGAGGCACCAAGAGATTGACTGTACATTTGTTATTTAAGATGGTATTGGCAAAATCTTTTTCAATTATGGCAGACTTCTCATCTTCACAGTGTGGCAGATGTGGCTTTTTCTAGAAGCTGAGCTGGATGTGCTGGAGCCTGGAAAGATGGCTCAGCTGAAACAGAGCTCTCTGCTCTGGTGAGGCATTTATTCCAGCCTGAAATGAACATTTCCAGTGGGATGTGAGTCCTTCGTGCATCACTGGCACTGTCTCAGTCTGGGGATGACTGCCATCTCCCTGAGCAGGGACAGGGTTCAGGAAGCCATTCAGATCACAGCTCCTCACTGATGGGAGTTTGCTTCCATGGCTGGCTGCAGCACCACACCAAAGTCAGGGACCAGTAACTCTGAAACCCTGCCAGGGAGATCTCCTGATGCCTCTGGGTGTCACCTGGAAAAAAACCCAAACCAAACAAACTGCATGTATGAAGTGTAGAATTCATTCCTAGAGATGCTGGCAAGAAATCTCAGATGTTCTTTGGAGGACTGTGTGCACATGCTGCTAAGTGTGCCAGGAAGCTTTGGAAAAACTAGAAACTATTAGTATGTGGTTACCCGTTGATTTGTATTCCTTAAATCTGAGTAAATGCTAAGGAAGAAAAAGTAGATAAAAAGGACTTTTGCACTTAAAAGATGGATTCTATCTTTAGGTTTCATAGTGTTTTACAAAAAATCTGACTGCATTTTGCAGTCAAGCGAGCTGAAGCAAGAGGTGAGGCTGAATTGCCCAGTGTCCAGGAGAGTTGATCATTTCCCTGCAGTGCTACCAGGAAGCCTCACAGCCCCATTTGCTGTATCACACTGCCAGGTTGTGGAGATAGGTCAGACAATAGAGGGGAACAGCAAGGAATTTTCTCTCCTTTTGTGATTTAATAGACTCTTCTGCTCTGTTTGCCCTCTGAGGGAGCCAATAGATTTAATACCCAATTTCTCTCATCTGCTATCAGAATGCAAATGTGATGGCAGATGAATATACTTTCAAGAATACTTAACCTAATGGGCATGTAAAGCCTGGTAATTACCAGTTGTTTGTCTCCTCGTGTATAATGGTTTCAGTAATAGGAGTGCCACACACTGAGATCTTGGTGTGGGCCAGGCCGGATTCCAGTGCAGCTTTTCCTGCTCTTTCCGTGGAAACAAAACAAAAAATGCAATGTCCTCATTTTCCATTTTCAGTACCTGTGAGTACCAGCTGGAATACCAAATGTAGCATTTAATCCACCTTTGATCCAACACGTGTAACAACAGTGACAGACTTTTTGTATTGTATGTGCCACACAGGCAGGAATGCTGACAGAGCAGACAGGGCTTTGTGGCTGATGGANGCATTTAATCCACCTTTGATCCAACACGTGTAACAACAGTGACAGACTTTTTGTATTGTATGTGCCACACAGGCAGGAATGCTGACAGAGCAGACAGGGCTTTGTGGCTGATGGAGAAAGGATTCAACCTGCAGCCTCTGACCTTCCCAGGCTCCCTCTTGTATGGAAAAGAAGCAAACAAGAAACATAACTCAAGGTTCATTATCTGAAATTTTACAACAATGATAAAAGATAAAAAACGATAATAGAAACACAGCAAAGTAGAAGTTGAGCCGTCTTGCTCCCTGAGTGCAGCACATTAAAGCCATTGGGAACAACAAACGAGAGTGGCCTGAGCTGGGCTGGGAATCAACACAGCAGTTTGTGCTGGGTTTCATAATTCACGTTGTCATTAAGAGTGCCACCATTGTGCCAACACTTTGAGATTTTTTCTCTTCTGTGGGCTGAAATATTTCAGCAGAGCTGAGATGTGGACTGAAAGGCTGCAGTTACCAATCGGATGGACGTGCTCTTGTGGAGTGGGTATGAGTGATGAACTGCTGTCCCCTGGGGTGAGGTCCGAGAGCGGGGCTGGAGAGGGGATGTGCAGAGAGGGGCTCGGAGGGGCTGTGCCAGGGCAGCTTTGGGCACAGAGGAGCTGTGCCAGGGCAGCTTTGGGCTCAGAGAGGCTGCGCCAGGGCAGCTTTGGGCTTGGAGGGGCTGTGCCAGGGGCTGTGCCAGGGCAGGTCGGGGGGGATGTGCAGGTCGGGGCTCAGAGGGGCTGTGCCAGGGCAGGTTGGGGCTCGGAGAGGCTGTGCCAGGGCAGCTTTGGGCACAGAGAGGCTGTGCCAAGACAGGCTGGGGCTCAGCTTTGGGCTCGGAGGGGCTGTGCCAGGGCAGCTTTGGGCACAGCTGGCTGCAGTGTCACAGGTGTCCCCAGCTCCTGCCGGGCACGTTCCTGGAGCACAGCGGGTCCGACCGGCAGCGCTGCCGCGACAGCTCCGCTGCTGCTCCAGCCCCAGAGCCGGGGCTTCCACTCCGCTTCGTGGGAACAGAGGCTGCCTTCTGGCTGTGTAGGCATTCCTGGGGACTGCAGCCTTCGGCCTGCGGCTGAGTGACAGTCTCAGAGGTGTGACATTCGTCCCTGGCTTTGAAAACAGGAACGAGAAGCCAGAGCCGGTTCGGCTGGAGCCGTGGCGGTGGAGGGTGTGGTGTCCCTGGAGGGGCAGCAGTGGCAGCCGGGCAGGGAGCGGCTCTGGCAGCCCCTCGCTGCTGCCGGGGAGGCTGCGAGCTGGCTGGGCTGCTCTGCCACGCTAGAGAGAGTCATTTCGTCTAAAAGGAGCTACAAAGTCTAATTGAGCCCGTAAATGTAACTCCCCCATCACTCTTAAAAGTTAGGTGCAGTAATCATGGATTTTTCAACTGAGCAATGTAAAGTTGAAAATGAGCTGCAGAATGTGTTTTAAAAGCTCTATTTTCTAAGTGATTAGCTCTCACTAAATCTGTGTGGCAGCATGTGATCAGAAACAAGCCCAGCTCTATTAGAATACTCTTATTTATGACTGACCAATATAGACTCAGCTGTCATCACTTCACTCTCACAATCTGTTTTCTAAATAAAATCACAACTTAACCATATGCTTGACAGAATTATGTAGCAGCTTTAGTGTGTTTATTTTTCGCTCTGCTGTATACATCAGTCCACACTGGGTTTGAAAGTCTGTTCTTTATTGCTGTTGTAAACTCAGCTGGGCCATTCATGCCCCGTGGGTATTCAGAGAACAGGCATTCAGTCAGATTTGTCCAATGGTGCTGCAGAGGAGGCAGCATTCAGAATCCTTGAGAGGTGCACTGCTCTTCCTTCACAACAATTATTGTTTAAAGGGTTGAGGTTTAGAGAAAACTGTTTGATGTACCTGTCTCTTTTTTCCCCTCTTACTGGCAATCAATATTTCTTACAGGATGAATCAGGAGCAAGTTGTTCAGATGTTGGGCTTCTCTTTGGTTTGGCCAGCATAAAACCAGGCTGGGTCCCTGCGCCACAGTAGTTTAATCTGTGGAGGATGTTGTCAGCTGATTGGGGGAATTAAAACCTGGCCAGCTGCCCTACAGAGCTCAGCAAGAGACCAGTAAATCTTTGTGGTTCCTAGGGAAAGGTGGGCTTGAAGTCAAAACCCAGAGAGAAGACAAATGTGTATATTTCAATCCCAATAAATTGGACTTCGGTACATGTCAGAATTGCTCTGTATTCCTTTGGAGCTGAAAACTGCAGCTATTAAGCCAAAAGAAGTGATTGCCTGAAATCCTAATATAGACTGGGGAGAGGGAAATGGTGCTGCAGCCAGGTAGAAAATGACACCTCGTGGTGTGCCAGTCACCCACGCACACCTTGCAAATGGAGCCATTAGGGGAGAGAGCTGAACGCAGCCGGGTCTGCTGGGGCTGCCATCGAGTGCATTCCGTTTGGATTGGGGCTTGGGATTCTTTTTCTTTCTAGTTCATGGCTGCTGCTTTCAGAGTGTATTCCAGCACCTCCTGACTTTGCAGCCAGACCCAGTTGATTATGGTTCTCTCGGTACTGAGGAGCTGCTGGAATTGGGTTATGGAGAAGGTAAATCTCGCGTGGAGACTGCAGAGCTGGGAGGGGGATTCACATGGGGACTTTGTGGTGCTGAATGTTCTCAGGGAAAGGGCCACGAGCTGATTGCTCTGCTTGGCAGGGCCAGCCTTTGTAGGCAGTGAGGAACTGGATACACAGGCTTTTCTTAGTACGTCAATACATCTTTTTAAAATGAGAAATATTTTCAAATATTTCAACATCATTTAGAAAAATGTATGAATGTGTACCCTGCTGTTTGACAGACACAACTTGGAAAATGTTATCGACTACAGCACTCTTCTTCAGAATTAGAGTCTGCAGTATAAACCTCAACAACAAATCAGGCTAAGTGGAGCCTGAGTTCATCAAATACATCACAGCAGCACAAATAAACACCATACCAGAAATCCTTGGAATCCCCAAAACCTTCTACTTATGTGTCAGAATTAAATTAGTCACATATCTGTTGTGTTCTGATATTAATACATGGTGGCTTTGAAGCACAACTCAAGTCTGGAGGAGTTCTGCTTAGTGATAGAGAATTTAAAAATAGGTTTATAAAGGGAAAGGTTAATTTGGTGAAGTGACAATAATTTCAGGATAACAAAATGCTTATCCATAATAGATAGTGCCATCTCCTCTCTGTTCCTTTGTGTACACTGAGTGCACCCTGCTTTTTATCTTATGTAAATGATGAACTACCTTGCACTGTCAGAAGTTGCACTTATCTTTACTAAGCACTAATTAGTAACTACATGGCAGAATCCTATTTTTAATGATCTGGAAACAATGCAGGTGGGGTTGGACAATAGTGTTAGAACAGTGTTTTCTCTGCTGTGCCAACTGCAGACAGCCCAGGGAATCCTTCAAGAACTCCTGTGGCTCAGGAGAGACAGATCTGCCTGGGAGAAGGAACAGTGGCAGGACAGATCTGTGTGTGGCAGGTGAGCTCAGGTAAAGCAAATCACAGCACACGGTTTTTGTTTTGTTGAGAGAATTTTGGGGAGCTGCAGTCCCTTAAGAAAGCTAACAGATGTGGTGCCTCTCAAGGTTTAAAAGTACAGGGTGCCTCCTGTTTCCATAGGAAATTTAAAAGCTCAATTATAAACCTGTGGTGTTGAGAAGATTTATTAAATTGTTCAGAAGTTTTATGAAAACAAAGTATGTTCTGGAAATAGTATGGCTTATTTTGGGATTTATTATGGATGCTGAAAGTGCTCCCAACCTTGAATAAATCATATCACATATTTTTTAACTACCTGTCTAGGAATCCTGAACTGAGAAATAGACATAATAAATAATTTATTGTGCAGACCAGGAGCAAATATGTATATTACACTCTTTGATTTCCAAACACATCTTGCTGAGCAAAGCCACATGGTTTAAAACAGCTTTGCAATATTCCCCAGTGTCTCAAAATCAACTTCTGTGCGATGAACCTGAGCTATCCTGAGTGAAATCCGGGGCAGTTCCCAGCAGCAGCAGTGGCACCTTTGCAATCCAGCACTCTCCAGTTCTGTTGTGCCAGTCCTGGAGCTGATTTGGGGAGGTGCTGCTTTCACATCAGCTCACAGATGTTTGAAGAAGCTCCCATTTGTGTCAATGGCAACAGCCAAAATTTCTGATAGGCATTCTAAGTAAGCCAGAAAGAAATTAATGGACTGAAGTTCCTCGATTATAAATAAATGTCTTTATTGAGTGAATGCTGAGAGGAAAAGACCAGGAAGGAGACAAATGATGATCAAGGACTGGAGATAGAATGGGAGCTCTTCAGGGACAGAAATGAGAATGAGGCTTGCAAATTTCTGGGCAGGGAAGAACATGCAAAAGTGGGAGTTTTCTGTGTTTAGTGAAATGGGATTTGGATAGTCCCTGAAAAACTACGAAGGAATGTATTACAGAACTTGAGGCTTGGTACAAAACTGAATAAACCTCATGGGAGCAGGGCTTCCATCTAACCCACGGCCTCTGTGTGCCAGGACAAGGGACCTGCAGGTGGCCAGTCTCTGTTCCTGGGCATGGCCTCGGCCAGACCTTGTTGGCATTTCCAGGGTGGTACAGATCATTTCTTCTCTCTGTAAATATTTCTTTTCAAGAAGCAGCACAGAAGTGCCCTTTTCCTCAGAGCCTTGCTGGCACCCTGCTTTTTTGACGTCCCTGTCACTTGCTTGGCATGGCATGGGATATGATCCCAGTTCTCTCTTTCTCTCCCAAAAGTGAGTGATGGTATTGTTACAGGAACGTGGCAGATTGAGGATAGCAGAGCTCATTTTCTCTGCTCCTTTTGTTCCAGCTGCAGGGAAGCAGTGTGGGGAGAGCAGGGTGAGGGTTCCAGGGGCAGAGGCAGAGTGTGAGTGCAGGGATTCAGCAGCTCTCAAATACCCTCCCCAGGCTGATGAGCTCTCCCTGTAGCTGCTGGCCTGGAGAAGCCTCATCTGTGACCTTTGGAAGTACAGGAGCTGATGGGACTTGCAGCGTCTTTGCTTTCAAAGTGACTTCACAGAACATGAAACTTGTAAGAAGAACATTTAAAGTCTCTTGCTGGAATTAATTCTGATCTGACTTATACCCAATTTCATTCAAATCAGACAGTGCAGATGAGAGCTGGCAATTTGCATAGACACAGTAATTTGGAGAGGGTGTGCAGAAGAGCTTTTTAAAATCCACATGGAGTTCGTGTCCTCAGTCTCTGAGCATGGGTAAAATGTAGGAAATTCTGAATTCTAAGTCTTTTTTTCCCCCTCTGACTCTCTTGTTTGCTCAAGTCCAATTATTCAGAACCAAAATATCCTATTATGTCATGGACTAAACAGGCACACTTTGCAGCTGTGTTGGGAAATGAATGAACATTTGAAAATGTGACTCTCTCATATTGCTGTATTATCATTAGTTTGAGTAGGTGCTGCAAATAACATTTTGAAGACCAGGTTTCCTTTTGACTTTGAAAGAGACATATGAATTACTGAAATAATGAGCTAAAGTCTTATTTTAAATTGCATTCTGTTACTTTAAATGATAATTTGCTATAAATTTCAGTTTTGTCTAATATTGCATTTAGCCATCTTTGGTTTTCAGCAGGTAATCGTCTTTTCCTCATCACCACTATCAGTAGCAGCTTCAGTTTTAATTAATTCCCTGTTCTGAGCACATCCCAAGGCAGTGCCATGGCACTGATCAGTCAGTGCATAACCGAGTGTGATAATGCCTCTGATAAGGAGCAGCACACCCAGTGACCCACTTTCCACATGTCAGTCTAACTCTGCTTCAAGGACAAACCTAAGGAACATTTGACATCAGGTAATTCCCTCCAGCTGCCCCCACCAGCGCTGCTGCCTAGCTGCTGATCCAGGCAGGGTTTCCTGGCAGCCCTGCCTGGTGCTGGATTCTCCAGTGCTGTCCATGGCTTCTCTTCCCTTCAGAGTGGATTTCCCGGGCAGGTGGAATGAAAGTTAATTAGCACAGCCCTGTGCTGCTGCAGAACATACACATGAGCAGTGATGGCTGTGTCAGAAGCTCAGCTTCCTAGAGGGAAGGTCTTCAAATTAGCCTTCAGGAGGGCCTGTCAGATTTATTTTTTTCTACTTTTCTTTTTCAGTGTATCATTTTAGTAAATCTCCTCTAGCAGTCACTCCCAGACTACCAGGCAGATATTTTTGGAAGAGGAAAAATGTCTTTATTTAGCAGAAAACCTTGGGGCTGATTTATTGCCCTTTGTACCTCCAGCCCTGGTGCTGTTGCAGATCACCCTTGGTGGCTCTGCCCCGTGCAGGGGATGGTGCTGGTGTGGCACAGGTGTGCCAGTGTGCCCATGGCAGCACCAGCCTCTGCTCCCAAAACACAGGGTGAGGTGGCAGGAAAAGCCTCTCCAAAGCAAGCAGCTCCCACACTCCCCATCCCCGTGGGCTGAACAGAGTAGGGTGAAACTTCAGTGACTGCTGGATTTAAGCTGGTTTTCCCCAAATTAGCCCTGTTAGAACAAGTAGCTCTCAAAGATGTTTTCAATATTAGCAAATAGGGATTCCTAAAACACATTAGGGGGCTTTTGTCACTGAGATAGGGCTGAATTACAGGCTTTGCCATGGATTTGATACAATCCTAATGGACTGTAATCCTTGTAATACGACAGGTTTGTGACTGAGATTACTAAAATATTTATCCCTGGCATCTTTCCTTTTTAATGCATTTGTTTTCTCTCTCTTAAGTGAAAGCAATACATTGACAGCAAACTAGAGGTATTTCATCAGTCTCTTATCAGCAGCCAGCACTAAAGCCAACAAGAAAGGTTGGGGGTTTTGAATAACATTTATTACACAGTGTTTTCTGTATTTCCTGACAGAGTTCCAAGAGAACCTTTGTAGCCACACAGAGCAGACTGACGCTTGCTTTTTCCAGCTTAGAGCAGCCTGTGCTTGAACATCTTTGTTCCCCCAGCCCCACACTGCACACGTGTCACCTTCTGCAGCTCTGCATTGTCACCTCGGGGTCCCCAGGCTCGGGGCTCTGTCTCCCCAGCCCAGCACGCTGATGAAGAACAGATTTAAATCTAGATTTAAACACTCCACTGAGTTGTCATCCCTCCCCCAGCCCCTTCCAGGCCCGGTTGTTTTTGTGGCTGGTTTTGCTCTTTGCTGGGAGCACGTGTGTCATGTCACCAGCAGTTTGCTGGCGGTGGGGCTCTGATGACAGGGGCTGTTGTTTAATTAGTGTCTCTCTAAAGTGCCTCGAGCTGGGGCTGCTGTTCAAAGGCCTCTCAGAGCCACCTTTGGTGTGGGCTTGAAACGGGGCTTCAAAGGGAGCCCCTGGAAAGAATCCGCGTGCAAAACACTCCAAAGTGCTAATTTCACTGAGAGCTGTGGGCTGAATTCTTCATTGCCCTGTTTGTTGATTCATCCTTCACCTCTCTGCAATTTGGGAATAAAACAGTGATTTTCAGAGCCATAGCACTGTGTGCACGTTTTGTGCAGGAGAAATTCCAGCTACAGCTGGGAGAATGTTCTTTGTGAAGCAGATGTCTGCCTTTTCCCTGTCTTAAACTCATTAAAAACCCCAAACCCACTCAAACAGTCGAAGAGGTGAGAGTGCTGTTGGTAGCCACATCAGCACGGTGTTAGCTTCTGTCTGTCCTCTTAAAAGCTCCATTTGTTTTGTAGGTTTTTCAATATCTTGAGTTTTAACCCGGATATCAGAATGCCAGGTTTGTTTCTGGCAGCCTGGGCAGCTGGTGAGGCTCCTGCAGTGGCTGATGAGAGCAGAGCAGACTGAATGGCCAGAGCTGGGGCTCTGAAGACAAATCCCCAGCCAGACCAAGGCTCAGAAAGGAGGATTCAGGTGTTCGAGGCTTCTGCTGCTACTGACATCTCATTCGGGAAAGTGGGGGTTTAATGGCTGATACCTGAAACTGGCTCGCATTCCTTGGGGTTTGAAACAACGAGGGGAGAGGCAGTGTCTGAGAAATTTACAATTTAAGTTACTTTCCTGGGCTCCTTTTCTGCAGTTTTTCTCCCTCTGTCGTGGTTTCTTCGGCCTCATGTTTCATCACTCTCATCATTTCATCATCCGGCCATTGTGGTGATGTTTCAGTTGCCTGCTAAAACAGCTTTTTTTCTCCAGTGGTTTTGTCCTATGAGCTGGCAGCCAGGGATACAACCTTTTTTTCTTTCAAAAGAAGCTGTCTAGTGGTCACTTCTTCCTGGAGAATTTTACAAAGTAGCAAATTAAATTAAGAGTGTTAATGTTTTTGGTTACTGGGCTTTTGCCGCAGGAGTAAAAAATGTCAGTCCTTGCCACAAGTAACGTTCCTGCATGTCTGCTCATTAAAACTTTTAAAACCCTCCATTTTCAACAGAGCAAATTGGTGCCTAAAATTTTGATGCACTAAACCTGGTGTCCAAGGCTACAAGGTTTTAATACAAAAGAGCAGAAAAATTCATGTGCACTTGAATTCTTGCTCAGTCCATGTTTTAAGTTCCCATATTCTGTTTCATGGTGTTTAACTTGGAGCACTGATGGAGGACAGTGGGGGTTCTCACCCATTTGAATCCCCCAGGAGGGTCCTTAGAACAACTGTGCTGGGACAAGAAGCCTCTCACTCCTTCTCGTCTGACACTGAAATGCACAAATAGAATAAAGCAGTCCAAGGATATGCATGAAGTGTGAGGCTGAGAGATGTAGTTATTATCTTTTCAGGATTTATATGTGGAGAGGATTACCAGCTGCCTTTGTGCTCCTGCACAGTAGCTCTGTCTTGGAGAGCAATCAACAGGGAGGTCTTTGTGTTACTCCAAGGGATCTCTTCTGCTTGTTTGGATCAGCCAAACCTTTTCCTATGGCTCTTCCAAGATGAAAATCATAACCATAACTGTGCTCTGGCATGCACTGGAGTTAACTGCTGCAGCTGGATACTGACAACACTGTGTGTACCCTACATTAAGGGCACAGGATAATTTTAAGCAGTGTCATTTTTGCATTAATTGAACTCACTTCTGCATCAGTGGCTTCATTGAGCTGTTAGGCTTTGCCTGCAGCAGAACTCCTTGATGCTATTTAGCAAATGTTGCTTTGGTGGCCACTCGTGCAGATGACAGAAAGGTGGTTAAATGTGGCACTATAAGAGCTATAGTGTTCAGCCTGGATTTTATGTATATAGCAAAAATTCCTATTTGAATTACTCAGTGAATATCTATTTTATGCCAACAGCAACTCTTTGGAGCAATGCAGGCTTTTTTCCTCCATTGAAGAATCTGCACCCTTTATTTATACACTTCCTTTCCTTTCTCTTTGCTGTAGCCCTGGTGCTGTAAACCTTAAGTAATGTCATCAGGAATCAGTGGAGTTGCTCCCAGGAGGG
Organism: Hypocryptadius cinnamomeus; assembly: GCA_013400635.1. Taxonomy (NCBI): domain Eukaryota; kingdom Metazoa; phylum Chordata; class Aves; order Passeriformes; family Zosteropidae; genus Hypocryptadius; species Hypocryptadius cinnamomeus. Next base: position 49,429 of record VYZP01059386.1, read on the forward strand.
AGGAAAGGTCTTTGCAGAAAAGGCTTTTCAGGCTCTGGATTTTTGCAGCAAAGACTGTTCCATGGGTTTCTGTCCCTCAGATGCCGTTCTTTGAACGTCTGACATGCATGTCATTGAGTGAAGGACAGGCACAGCACACATGGATCCATGGGGTTTTAGTCTTGGCCAAGCTAATGTAACGGTCCAATTGCTGTCAGTGGCTCCTGTGTCACCTCCTGCAGGGAGCTGCACACAGCAATGGATGAGAGAATTCCTGGGAAAGAGAACTAAGCATCCACAATTTCTGTGATGTCCAGAAGATGATTTTATCTGCAGCTGTGAGAAGTTGCTAGGGAACAGAGCTAACTCATTTTTGCTGATGGCTCTTCGTTAGTGCTGTGGAGCAATGTTCCTTCCGCTCTCAGCGCTGCTGCCGCCTCATTCTGCATTAGGATGTGACTTGGAAATACCTCAGCACTGTCCTGCTGCTGGAGTCTGAAAGGAGCTTTTTAGTAAAGAACATTTTCCAGGTCGCTTCCAGCAGCAGCCCATTCAGCAGGAGTGCTGGGAGCTCCCAGGTGTCACCGTGGAGTCTGGAAGGGCAGGTTCAGTGTGGGGTCCTGGGGGGAGCATTGGGCTCACAGAGCCTTTGTTGGGTTCAGTCCCTTCAGCAGAGGACGGGAACATTTTTGGAGGTTCTGGATGTTATCTGTGGTTGCTGATACATTTTAGGCTCAGCTAGAAGCACCTGCTTTAAGATGCACACTCCTTGTCACTGAGCATCAGGCAGCTGGGGGAGTTGAGGTGGCGGCTGCTTGAGGAGTCAAAATTCCTGTAGTTTTGATTGCTAGCAACATCCCTCCTTTTGAGTCTTGTGAAAAGGTCATTGGCCAGGCCATGGCTCTGAAGGAGTATCTGCATCCCTCAAAAAATTGCCTTATTGTGTGACCTCAAAACAAGAGGGCCTGTACCAGGCACTGCTTTTCAGATAAAACCAAAGATCTGGTTTCACCAACCCCATTGCTCCTTGGTCTGTATAGAGAATATAAAGGTCTATTCCTATTTCTGCAACTTTTTGGAAGACTCATAGTGCACAATTCACCAGTTTTTTCTTCCTTTTTCTGTGCTCAATGTTTTCAGACAGTTCAAGTGAATCATGAGAATTCCCCCATTTGTTGCTTTCCCACTCAGCAGAAATGTATATGTGTGCACATAAACACAGAGGGAAGGGTCCCACAGCTCTTTGGAAATGTTTTGTTGTTCTGTTCTCTTTCCTTCTCCATCTGCAGCGGAGGGCTGGGTAATCCATCAGGGCACTCGTTCCCTGGGCTGCAGGGTTCTCTGGGGCTGTCCAACAGCAGCCTCATCCCATGCTGCTTGTGCTGTGCTGGCTGTTTCAGAATGTTTTTCACCTGTGAAATGGGGCAGATGGCACTTTGTTTTCACTGCACAGAGTGCCCAGTACTGTGCTTTGTTTTTCTGCCTTTCCTTAAATCTAAGTCTAATTTTAAAAAATTGCTGGTTGCACAAGCTGTGCTGTTAGCAGCTTTGCTGCTGTTTGGCCAGGAATAAAAGGGATGTGCTGCATTGTTTGCTTTCTTACAAGCAATTTAGAAAGATTTCAGACCCTACATATTATTTTTTGCATTTATTTTGGAAACAGTACTTTGAAGCAGTCCACGGGGCTCCCAACCACTTTAAATCAGCAGGCAGCACTGTTTATCTTTGCCTTTCATTTTTGTTAGCAAACACCTTCCTGCACAGCCTTGAATACAGAAATGATTTGCTGTGCTCTGGCTGCTCGTTGGTGCCCAGAGCTCTGTCCTGCAGGGGAAGGTGCTGGGAGGGGATCTCCTCCTCCTGCCTCCAGATCCTGGACAGCCCAGAGATGCAGGGAGCAGGAGGGGGCACCAGCCAGGCTGTGGGCATGGGGCAGCCACGAGGGTGGTGGAAAACCTGTTCCTGACCTTTGTGTCACGCTGGGAGTCCCAGGATGACTCCTGCTGGGGGGCACAGAGTGCTATTCTTACCTTGAATGTCTCTGGAGGTCTGCTTCCTGAGCTTCATCTAACTCAGGGTCTTTGTGAAAAAAGATCTAGCTCTGCTTCCCACTGAGGATGTGGCCCTCTGATGCCTTGTTTGGTGAGTAAATAGAGGTCAGAGCTGCAGACTCTGTATTTGTTTCTGCTTTAAATCAATTTGTATGCATCCTTTCCTTTTGGCTCTCCAGAGATGTGTGTGTTTTACGTCTTGCAAAACATGTTTTTAACAAGGACCTTGTTTGAAAGGCACAGGAATTAAATCTGAATGTGTGTCATGTATGCAGATATCTGCACCTGTGTGCACCCACACAAACTTCAGCCACAATAGGCGATTTTTGGCAGCCCATGAGATACACTTTACAGACAAATCTATTTTATTTAACTGCTGGTATGCACAATACAGCTTCTGAAGCCTAAATAGGTCTTGTGCCCTTTCACTAATTAAATTTCATTATAAATCCACCTGGGCTATGTTTTTGTAATATCTCCGTTTGAATGGCAGTGGCTTGGTGGCTGTGTGGAATGGCTTTTCCTCCTGAAATGTTAATTAGGTGGAGAATGTGTTATGCTTTGGAAAAGCTGCATTGCAAACCCATAGATAAACAGATTGATTTAATTTTAATCTGCTTTCATGGTGATGCATAATGATAACTGGTTTCTGTCTCCCAGGGCTGAAAACCACAGACCTTAATAAGAGTTTGTGGGTATATCATACAGCTTTAAATGGCTTCTGTTGTGCTAGACCGCTCTCCATAAATTATTCTAACTCCATCAGCATCTCAGGGACTCCCCATTCTCTTCTGCTGTGGATTTTCAATCAGTGCAACTATTAGTGTAATCTGAAGAAACTTGGAGATATCTGCTCTGAAAACAACTGCCAACACTGGTTTGTACATCAAGTATTCAATGGGGAGAGCAGAACCAAAAAAAAGCCTTGAAGAAGCCAGCTCTGCAGATCAAATCACAGCATCCAAATCCTACCTTTTATAAGCCATGCCAAAATTAATTATGGAATTAAAGCCAGACATTCAGATGGTTGGTATGAAGTGTCTTACTACATGACCTGTTTTTTGTGATTTCCCTTTCCTGCTGAACTGAGAAAGGTGCAATTCACTTCAGCCAGTTCTAGAACAGTTGGTTTAAACGGGCCCTTCTCAAATACAATTTCTTCCATTGAAAGAGTTTCAGCTTTAAAAGGTTTGTTCCTGATGGGGAAATAATTTTTAGGTTTAATGGTCTAAATTTCTTCAGGGGTTTGTAGTAGATACAGATCCAGAAAGCCTTTGTATGCTTGGTTTTCATGTGCTAACAGCAAATATGCCTTAAGTCTGACACAGATGGGCTGAGTTGTGCCTGTTTTCTCAATGACAGACACGTTTTATTTTTGACTGATGTTCAGAGAGCCTCTTTCAGGCTCAAATTCTGTCCTATATTAGCTTCAGCCATAAAAAGCAATGAAACTGCAGAGGGAGGCAAAAGAAGAGTGTGACCTCAAAGTGCATAAATTTAGCATCACCCCAATGCTGTACATAAAACTGGAAATGGAAATGCTGGGAACACAAATTCCAGCCAGCCCTCCTCGTGCTGTGGAGTGGTTAATTTGGTCTCATCTACTGGGGGCCTCTCAAATGGGAATCGATTTTGGCCCAAGGATGGTTTTTCAGGGAGACCGGAAAGACAAAGGGCTGGATTACCTCTGGGTTTTGTTTTCACTGTGAATCCTGGCCTCCTGCTTTGCCCTCTCACTGTTGCTAAGTCTGGTGAGCCCTCTAACATTCCTCCTTCCCATTCCAGTGCTGTTCATGAGGTTACCAGGTTCTCTGGCATTCACAAACCTGCTATCCCATATAGCCTTCAATTCTGGTACTCCAGGATTCAAAAGAAACTCTGTCCTGAAGTAAAGCCAGAACATTTGTTGCTGTTTTCCATTGTTTTGTGATATTTTTGTGCATTTGAATATGATTCTTTGAGCACAGAGGCCTCAGGGAGGGGAGGAGGTTGTGTGCAGGCAGTGAAACATCAGGATGTAAATGTCAGACTGAGGTGTTCTGGTATCAAAACGGCCTCATTTAAGTAACATACAGCTCCAGCCTGACCTCAGATCCTGCAGAGATGTCTGCATTTAATGTACCACAGCGTTAACAGGATCATTCTGCACTTACTTGCCAGCAAGAGACAGCTCCCAGGGAACTCTGTGAGTGCATCTACAGCTTAGTCATGCCACAGCTGCTGTCTGATTTCAGATCCCGTGGTAGCACCTGGCCCCACACTACCTGATTTCAAGCATGACATTTAATTCTGGTCTTCAGGAAGACCCTGAGGAGGTCTGTCAGCTCCAGCCCCTTCCAGGCTCAGGGAGTACAGACAAGATAAGGTGTTTCCAGCTCCTGGAGCAGCAGTTTGTTCTTGGATCTAGAGGGGATGTCACTGGAAGGAGCCTGTGTGAGGAGCCACCCATGGCATTGTCCCCAGCAAAACAGGCTCTGGGCAATTCCCAGTGGAGCTGGGAATACCTGCAGGGTTTTGTGCAGGGAGTATTCTGCTGCTGACTTACACCAGTGCGTTTGACTTTCCTGTGAGTAAAAACTGACCTGATTCCTTTGTTTCATGCCATCAGAAGCTGTGCTCAGGTCCATTTCTGCTCACATTTTGCTTGTCTTTGGTCTGAAATGGGTGGTGGGCGAAGGCCTCTCCCCACCCCTCCTGCTGCCATCCTTGCTGCCCAAAGGAGGTGGATATTGGCAGAGGGAAGGCTGCCATCCTGCTCTGCTCTGCTCTCTCTCCATTGCTGGGTTAAGGTCAGGCTCTGGGCAGGAAGAAACATGAAGATAAACAGAAATAGAAGCCCCTTCTAGTTATTTCTGAAGTGCTTCGGGGAGATGCAGTGACAAGGCAATCTCAGAGGCCACTGTGATGTCTTGTAGATGCCTAAGAGCTCTCAAAAATGCCCCCTCTGCACACAATTTATCTGCCACCTTCTCATGGCTGCTGGTGACAAGATGACAACCAGCGGTAGCAGGGTGTTAACAGGCTCCCTTTTCTTTTTCTCCTTTGATGTTGAAAGTAGCTCTCTTTCTCAGAAGGACCATGAAAGGTTCCCACAGATCTTTGCCCCGAGCACTTACAGTAATGAAAAGCTAACTTCAATGTCACGGGTGTGAAGCATTTTTATTTAGAGCTGTTTAGGGGTCGGATTGCCTGTTTATTTGCACTGTGTTGGAAAGAGGGGGGTGATACTTGTGTGATACGGTGCGAGCAGGGCACTGTCAGAGTGAGATGGGGAGGGGAACCCGGCCTGGGCAGGGTGTCTGTGCCCATCCCAGCCCGGCCAGGGTGTCTGTGCCCATCCCAGCCTGG
>VYZP01059388.1:0-42318 GCA_013400635.1 Hypocryptadius cinnamomeus
AGAGATGGAAGCACAAGAATTTCTGGTCTGTGTGGTCGAGGAGACACAAATTCCTGGTGATCAGAAGGAGCTGGAGATGAGCTCATCCCAGAATGGCAGGGACAGTGAGGATGTGCTGCACTCCCTGCTGCTTCCCCAAAAAGCTGCTTCCCTCCTCCTCTCTCCCACTGCATCCACAGCTGAAGGGAGGTGAAGATGCTCCCAGAGTGATCCACACCTTCCTGCAGGGAACAGCCTCATTTGTGCCAAGCCTAGAGAGGATGAAGGGACATCTCCAATCCCCATTATCCCCTGCACCAGCTCAGATCCAGCCTCTGCATCCTCAGCAATGCTTTCCCACTCTCTCCCTCAACAATCCAACTGCTGGGTGTCTCCACACCCCTGGCTGACGGAAGAATTGCTGCTGAATTACTCATCTGCAGCAAATCTCAAATTTAGGTCCAGTGCCTTTGGAGCCCTCCCAGCACCGTGGGTCCCAGGGGACTGGGCCTGGTGAGCCAGAGGTGGCAAATGCCCAAGAAAGGAAGAGCCCACGCAAGTCTTGTTCCTCAAGGCTGACATTCAGCAGCAGGGACAGGTTTTCCTCAGCACAGCACTCAGGAAGTTCCATGGTTTTGGCAGCAGACTTGCTCCAAGATGTGTTTTTGCTTCCTGGCGAGTCCTTTGCTGGCAGCAGGGGCGTGGAGGAGGGGCAATTGTGTGACAGCCCTAGAAGGACTGGACCCAGCATCAGCAGAAATTCTCTTTTTTGGAACTGTTTGGCTTTGATTGCTCCAGAGGATCTTCAATTATTGCAAAGGGGTTTCAGCTCCTGGCTCAGTGCTCCAGCAGTGGGGTCACAGCTGTGGCCACATGGATCAGATCCCAGCAGCTCCAAGGTCTGCCTCCAGCCAGGTGAGAGCTCTTCCCAAAGTGCAGACAGAGCAGTAAGAGACTGGCCAGGAGCTGGACTTGATGAGCCTCCAGGTCCCTTCCAACTCAGGATGTTCTGTGAGTCCAAGATTTTAAGTTGAACTTGCCCCAGATCATGGCAAAGCAATCAAAGGTCAGGGAGAGGGAAGACAAAACCAGGAACCTCTTGGCAAAAACATCTCCCAGCTCAGCCAGTGCCGAGGCACCAGCCCCAAACTGTCCCCTTGGCTTCCACCTCAGTGCTGAGCAGGCCCCTCTGGAAGCACAGTTTGGGAATCATGACCAGGAGCAGGTGCAGTGCAGGGCCTGGGGTGGGGGGAAGACACCAGCAAGGCTGGGGAAGCTCCAGGTCCCAGCAGTGTGGGATGGCAGGGTGGGAACAGCAGGCACTGGGATGCCAGAAGGCAGTGGTGCACAGGCAGGGCAAGGCTGATGCTCAGGCAGACTGGATCCCTTTCCAGGAATCCCAAAGATTCACTCCTGGGTCTGCTTCCCTTGGGCCTTCCTGGATCACATCTGGAGAGTCACAGAGTCAGAAATCCTGGGGGGTGGCAGTGGCTCAGTCACAGGCGAGTGCTGAGCTCCAGGGGTTGTGCTGCCCATTCCTGAGGCTGCTCCTGAGCCAGCCCTGCCTTGGACACTGGCTGGCCACCAAGGCAGTGACCAAAGGTGACACTGAGGGACAGACAGGCTTTGCTTTTCCACAGCACCCAGCAAAGAGCAGGGGACAAACTCCTCACCCAAGGCCTTTGCTCCAAAGGGTCCTGGAATCATAGAATTGTGCAGGTTGGAAAAGATCTTTCAGATCAGCAAGTTCAGCTGTGAGGAGACAGTGGCCAGGTCACCCTGACCTCTGACAGCTCAGCCTGGCTCCCCAGAGCTCCTGGATGCAGAGCACATCATTCCCACAAGGATCTGTCCCTCCTCACCATCCAGGGAGTGTCAGGTGCCAGCAGGGTGGGTGACACAGGTGACCCAGGCCTGGAGCAGTGCACAGAGGGTTCCATGGGATCTGTGGGTTGCCTCCTTCTCCAGCAGGAATCCTGGGAGTACCTTGAGCACCACCCAAACCAGGACAGGATGGCAGCTGAGTTTTCTTCCTGGATCTCCATGGTTGGAGGTGAAGGGAGGCACGAGAGGTCCAAGGGGCAGGAAAGGATCTGATCAAATCAGAGGGATGAAAAGCTTCTACTTGTATTTCCTCCTTTCTTTCTTTCACCAGAGATATAAATGATGGGGGAGAGGTAATTAGGAAATTAATTAAGGCTGCTGCCCCTCCAGCAATCACTCATTTACAGTCTCCAGAGGCCCCAGCACTCTGCTGTGTGCTGGGGCAGAAGCTGGAGCTGCCCAACTCCCAGCTGCAAAACATCTGGGTTACTGTGCTCCTGGATTCCAGGACATACACTGTGTTTGGCTCCTACGAGAAGCTACTGGAAGTTCCTCTCACCCTCTGAGCATTCCTGCCCTTTCCCAGGTTCTCCTCGTGCTGCCAGTCCCTCAGCAGGACACACCCTGTCCCACACAAAGCAGAAAGTCCAAAATGCCCCCAACTCCCAGGGCTTTCAGTCCCCTCCCAGTGGATAAGGAGGCAAAGCCAGACCCCCGAGGCTGCACACAGAGGCTGCCATGGAAGACACAGCCAGGAATCCACAGGACAACTGCACTTGGTCCTAAACCTCCCCAAACACTCCCAACCCTGCTGGATCCAGGCAGCAGGAGAGCCCAGGAGGGCACAGGGACCTCACAGACCCCAAAGCCAGAGCAGCTCTTTGTGACCCTGGGGGGCTCCATGGAGCTCCTGCCAGTGCCTGACTGCTGCAGTGGGAGACTCACCAGGGAGCACTAGAAAGGATTTAAAGACAGTGCTGCCCCTATGAGCACCAGGGTCAGCAGGGAGGTGTTTTCCAAAGCCTGAATGTGATTTTTTTCCAGTCATTTTGCTGTTGCAATCCCCCTTCTACTGTAGTTTTCTTTATTGGTGCTTGGCCCGGCCTGAACTCAGACCAGCCTGATTTCTACTTAAATGGATCCTCCTTCTCCTCACTTTGTGCACTTGAATAAATAAGTTTTTACGGGTTCATTGTGCATTGTACAAACTAAAAACAAAGGAAATAAAGCATAGGAAACTCAGTTTTCATCACAGCTCTATAAAATCAGCCCTTCCTGCACACACGACACCGAGTCACGACGCAAGTCCCTGCCCCAGGGGGACAGTGACAGCACAGGCAGCCAGGTCAGGGTGTTTTTGTGAACTACCATTCAAGAACCTACTCAAAAGCAAAGGAACACAAAAGCAAAATGCACTTTGTTAATCCATGTACACGGCCAAGCCGGGTCAGAGTCAAGTATCAAAACCCTACCAACGAAACACGTCGTGCTTAGAAGGAAAGAACAACGAGCTGAGCAAACTCTGCAGCCTGCAGCAGGACAGAAACACAATGTTCACTCTTCTCAACACTGGGGAAAGGGCTGCACCAGCACCAGCCAGCACACACCCTGTTCAAATACCAAGGCCAGCCCCAAGAAGCGAGTTACCAGACCAGCTACCAAAATTCACAGTGACCCCAGCGCCACCAGCAACTGCAAATGGCCCAGGGAAATAGTTTGGATGGGGCAGGACTTGGATTTCTCCTGTTCCAGCTGTGCCTGTGTGGGCTGTGCCTGCCCAGGCTGCTCCAGAGGGGAGCACAGAGCCCTCGTTAGTCACAAACTCAATTAAAACCCGCCCAGTTAAAAAGCGCCTGGCTCAGTCCGAACCAAAGCCCAGGGGGAAAATTCCTTCCTCTGCCAGCCCCGGCTGCCAACCAAGAGGATTTTGGGATATGAACACAGTCAGGGGAATAAATAATCTGCAGACCTTTAAAAACTGGGTTTGGCATTGGTCAACCCCCAAAATCAGCACCAAGGATTCAAACCAGAGGCACAGTTCTGACGGACAAAATAGCACCGAGGAGGCTCTTTTACATCTCTGCTGGTGTGCCAGTCCTTTAGTATTCAGAGAATTTAATAATAATAATTTGTATTTATGAATCTAGGTGGAATAAAATAAGTCAAAATTGTTTTCACTTTAAAAAAAAGATAAATACTTTATCTAAACTATCAACAATACAAACTGGAGCTTTAAGCATTTCTTTTGCCTTTTTTTTTTTTGCCTTTTTTCCTTTTTTTTTAGTCAGATTCACAGTAAATGTTTGCTCTGTTGTTTAGGTCTTTTTTATGGTTTTTTTTTGTCCAGTAGTAAGAGTAGAAACCCCTGCACAGGCCAGGTGAGCACCTTTCAGTGGAAGCCGAGTGAAGTTGGTCCACGTTGTCCTTGCATAGGTCACATTGGGTTGAGGTAGAAATCCTAGTTACCTGCACAACAGGAGGAGAGGAAGAGACTCATCTAAATAAAAGGCAAAAATCTGCTGTGTTGTTAGATGTGTCAATCATTCCTACATTGCTCCAAGACCTCCTCAGATGAAGCAAATCTTGACCCAATCCCAATTAGAGGAAAGAATGGATGTTCCAAGAGACGTGTGGCCCCTCCAAATGCTGCAGTTTTTCAAGCTGTGGCTGTGTTGAACTCTGTCCTATGGGTCTGGAATCAAGTGAGGGGAAAAGAGTAAAAAAGGTATTTTCCCCCTCAGTACTTCACCTTTTTATAGTAAAAGTTAATCTGCTTTGAATTTTGTTATTATTGTGGAGGAGGGATATTAAGAATCACAGAAAGGTTTGGGTTGGGAGGGACCTCAAAGCCCATCCAGTGCCACCCCTGCCATGGCAGGGACACCTTCCACTGTCCCAGGCTGCTCCAAGCCCTGTCCAGCCTGGCCTTGGGCACTGCCAGGGATCCAGGGGCAGCCACAGCTGCTCTGGGCACCCTGTGCCAGGGCCTGCCCACCCTGCCAGGGAACAATTCCTGCCCAAGATCCCATCCATCCCTGCCCTCTGGCAGTGGGAGCCATTCCCTGTGTCCTGTCCCTCCAGGCCTTGTCCCCAGTCCCTCTCCAGCCCTCCTGGAGCCCCTTCAGGCCCTGCAAGGGGCTCTGAGGTGTCCCTGGAGCCTTCTCTTGCCCAGGTGAGCACCCCCAGCTCTCCCAGCCTGGCCCCAGAGCAGAGAAGCAAAGCAGATTATTTCAGTCCCCAATTCCTGGTTCCAGCCCTGGTTCCCCAAGGACTGAACCCATCTGAACACATTTCTGTTCTCACTGAGATCAAGGGCACTGCCCAAATACCTTGGCTTCAACTCACAGGGCTTGGGATCAAAACCATCTCTGGTACCATCAGTTCTGCTCCTGTGCTCCACAGCCCAGCTTTGACACCCAGCCACTCTTCTCCAAGTCCCTTTTATGCTTTGCCTCTATTTTCAGTATTTTTCAGTGACAGGGACTGTCACACCTGATGGATCATAGTCCAGCATGGTCCGTCCCAGTTCCAGGTAATCCCAACAGAGACTCTCACACTGTCCTCACACAGACCCCAAACTGACCCTCCTCATCATCCCCATCTTCCTTCATCCTCATCCTCTCTCTGTTTGGGGCTTGCCAAGCCCACCTCTCTGCTGGCACACAAAGCCTTTCCTCAGCCCTTTCCTGTAGGGAAGGGCCTGGCAATACTTACGTGCCTCCCAAAAGCCTAACCAGGGGTTTGTGGTGTCTGAGGAGGAATTTGATGAGGAAGACACTACACACAATGCACAGAGGCTCTCTCAGGTATGTTGTAATCGAGTTTTATAAGCAGCAAAGTGTGTTCAACCACGTTTGTAGCTTTGGTACCAGTGGACAGCAACAACATCACAGACCTACAAGGAAAGCACGGAGCCAGCTCTGGGGCTGGACACGCTGGATGCACTTGGCAAGCACGAGTTGGTACAGCAGGATTGCCACAGAGTGTTTGCATGAACCACAGGACCCAGCTCTGTGGTGGTACAGTTTATTCTAGAGACAGTTCAATAAATACCTGCTGCAGGAGCAATGCACACAGCCTCCAGAACCCTCCTCTCCTACAGCCTTTGTGGAGAGTGGAGCCCACTTCCCCCTGCACATTCCCTGTGCTCCCAGGGCTTGTGAGCAAAAATAAAACATCTGCTGGGGCTGTTCCTGCTGGCCCTGGCAGCAAGTCCAGCACAGGGAAGTGACAGGGAGTCACAGCCCTTCTCTGCTACCTGTGCTTGTGTTTCCAGTGATGCAGGGGACACTGACTGCACTGCAGGCCCAGGGAATTTGCTCTCCAAGCAAAGCTGAAGCTTATAACCTAGAGATTTTTAACTTTATGACTATTTAGAGCAGCTGTTGTTGGCTGGCAGTTTTTACTGACCACCACATTGTCACACAGAGTCACAAAGAGGCACCTTTGAGCACCTCAATGCCAGAGACAAGGACTGGTTTGGGATAAACAGGCAGTGCAAGAGGGGAGGGGGATCAGATAGGCAACACCCACTTCCAACAACTGTATAAAACCACATGGAAAATAGACATTTCCTCTTCCTGTTACTACCTCCAGAAAGAATCTTTTCTCTTTCTATGAAGAGACCTCAGCCTGAACATAACCCTGAGCCAGAGCAGTTACCCCTGTGAGCACTCCTTGTCGAGAAATCCTGACTCCCAGAACAGAGAGCACCAACACTTCCCATCCTCTGCCACCAGCTGGTTTGCTCCCCACATTTTAGAGATTCCTCTCCCCATTTCAGAGATTCCTCTCCCCATTTCAGAGGTTTCTCTCCCCCATTTTAGGGCTCATTTTCCCCGTTTCAGAGGTTCCTGTTTCACGGAGCCCGGCCCCGACCTCTCTCTGCAAAGGAAGAAGCGTCAGTGAGCATCTCGCACGCAAACTCCTCTGGTTTTGTGTCTGGCCTTACCTTACAAAACAAGAACTGTTAGCTAAGCAAGCTCTTTATCGTGGCTTAACCCCCGAAAGGTGCGAAGCATAAGGAGGCTGCATGCCAAGGGTCACCCACATAGCGGCCGTGCCAGCGGCGTTGGGCTGCGGGAGCACGCGGGGCAGGGGCGGGTGATGGACTGTAAAGGAGGGGCGGGAGGGTTTGTGCTGGAGAGAAGCCAGTTTAAGAGACAAAGAAGAGTTAGACTGGACAGGAGCAGAGGAGGAGGAGGGCAGGAACGTCTCGCCAGGAGGGATGGAGGGCAGGTTCTGCAGGAGAGCAGGCTCGGAGTTAGAAGCGAGTAAAGGAGGAGGGGGAGGCAAGGACACGTTAGGAGGGGGTGGAGGGGGATGGAAGACAGATTGCACTGGAGCTCTGTTGAGGTGCTGAGCAGGTCTAGTCTCACTAGATGTTACTAAATTAGAGGAAGAGGGTGGGAAGGATGAGGATGAGGTGCTGGCAACAGCCTGCAGAGGGTTTAAGCTTAGCACGGTGCTGCTAGAGACAGCACTGCTGCTGAAACTGGCTCCAAATTGATGAGGAGAGGAGGCAGAAGGCACCGCATGGTTAAAAATACCTGCAAACAGGAGAGAAAAACTCAGCTTCAACAGATGGGCTTTGTACAGTCTCAAGTGACAAGAGAAACAAAACAAAAAAGAAAAAACAAAAAGAAACAAACAAACAAAAGCAAAATTATAATAAGTTACAGCCCCATACAAAAATGTGCAGCATGAGAAGGCAGCAAGCAATGAAGAGATAATGGTGCAGGCCAGGAGGTACAAAAGGTTCCACTTACCTTTCCTACTGCCAACCTCTAAATGCCACGAGGAAAAATGGTCAGACCCAAGAACTGTCAGTTCTATACCACACGGGCAGAGTTTTGATGAGATTAGAAGTGATCTTTAGAGTTGCTTATCTGAAGACTCAAAGTGCTGCTCTTCCCTCCCCACCCTCCTGCTCCCCACTTACAGGGCAGCAGAGGGGAGGTGTAATTCCAGCAAATCTATGTGCTGAGAGATGTGAGAGTTAGGATTTCCCGACATGGTGCCTGAATGATTATGGACAGGTAAGAAAAACTGCCCTAGACACTTAGAAATGGCAGGTTCAGCCTATCTTCTGGTCCTGCCAGCTTGTCCCCGGTGTGGGCCACAGAAGCCAAGCCTGTGCAGAATCCCAGAAGTGCAAGGTGCATATGGCATTGCCCTTCCTGGCCAAGAAATGCTCTTCATGTCCATTCAAGGGCCAGAATGCTACAGAACTCCCAACACCAGCTCCTCTGATGTTCTGCTCCTCCTGGATAATGCTAAATCCATTCAAGGCCTAAACTCAACCTTTACTCAAGTTGACAAGTTAGAGATCCTTAACATGGTACCAGGACAAGTCAAATCTGTTACCTGCAGGCAGACCTAAGTTGGTTCCAACACAGCAACATCTGAACAAGCAAACATTATCAATCACAAAGTCTGGGTGTATTGTTTCATTAAGGTGGTACAACAAGCTCATCTAGCAGACAAAGCTCATGAGATTTCACTGTAGGGAACTGAAATCATCCTAGCAATTCCAAGAGAAAGAGAGAGAGAGAGAGAGGAGACTGGTTATGTGGGACAGATCTGCTTCGCATCCTGTAGAAATGAAAGGGTTTCACCCCTGGAGAGGCAGTGTCAGACTTTCCTTTAGGCCCTGTCTTATACCACAGAAAGAGTTCTGCCTACCTCCAACTGTTCCACCTGTAACCCCAGGAGAGAAGTTCCCCATAGTGTGAGAATTAGTCAGTCTGGTTGCAGCTGATGACACGTGGACCAGACTGGCAGCAGCTGGCATTGAATTAAATAAGGACTGCAATACTGAGGAATTTGTCACCGAGTTGAGGTTTGCTTGCAAGGCCATGGGGCCGAGGGGGAACTGCGATCCAGTGGTCAGAGTGTTGAGGAAAGGATGGTGCGTCGGGACAGACGGCGCTGGGTTCCCTGCTGAGGAAACAGCAGTAGAAAGGCTTTTACCATTCAGAAGGCCACCAGACGAAACAGCAGCAGAAATGAAAAGGTTGTGGCCATTTTTAAACTCCACGTCTCGGTCCCTTCCCTTGCCGACCTTTCCGTTGTGCTGCACAGAGTTTTTCTCCACAGCCCCCCCGGCTCGGGCGCTCAGCTCGCTGAGCTCTTTGCCCTTCACCCCCGGCCGGCTCAGCTCTTCTCCCTTGGTGCCCAGACCTTCCAGCTGCCTCTTGTTCAGGAACAGGTTGGTGTCTGACACCCCCAGGTCCTTGCCTCGCTGCGAGGGGAAGCCCAGGGAGCAGTTGGGAGCCGAGCCATCCCCAGCTTTGTGTGGAAGAGCAGCGCTGTCCATGAAGCCGTGCAGGCCCAGCTCAGAGGACAGGCCCCCGTTGTAGCTGAAGCCATTGGGGGGGTTTGTGCCAGGGCTCAGCCCATCCGAGGGCACTGCCAGGCTCTTCCTGGGGTGTCCTGGGACCTTGGTGTCCATGGGCAGCCCGTCCTCGGAGGGAGGCCTGAAGGCAAACAGGGAGTTCTGGCTCAGAGCTGACACGGCCTGCAAGGGGCTGTCTGTGGTTTTGGTCAGGTTGATGTCAGATATCGGTGAAAAAGTCGATTTCCATTTGCTGCTGTTGATGTTCTCGTTGCTTTGTGCTTGTTTCCTCCCCGATATGCTGCCACCTGGTTGTGGGGGAAAGGTTTACAAATGTCAATAAACAGCATTCACTCAATCTGCCCCTTGAGAACAGGGTTTTATAGAATCACAGAGTCCTTAAGGCTGGAAAAGACCTTTAAGATCAAGTCCAATCATCAACCTGCACCACCACCATGGTTATCACTAAACCATGTCCTCAAGTGCCCCATCCATTGGTTTTTTGAACACTTCCAGGGATGGTGACTCCACCACTGCCCTGGGCGGCCCCTTCCAATGCCTGACCACCCTTTTAGTGAAGAAATTTTTACAATATCCAATCTAAACCTCCCCTGACACAGCTTGAGGCCATTTCTTCATGTCCTGTCCCTTGTTTCCTGGGAGCAGAGCCTGATTCCCCCTGGCTGTCCCCTCCTGTCAGGAAGTTGTAGAGAGTGAGGACCCCCTGAGCCTCCTTTTCTCCAGGCTGAGCTCCCCCAGCTCCCTCAGCTGCTCCTGGTGATCCAGACCCTTCCGTGAACAGCACCCACATTTTTTATCCTTCAAAACACACCTTTTATCAGTCTGTAATTCTATTTCTGAACCAAAGGCAGAAATATTTGTCCTTAAATAAAAGTCCTTAAAATTCAGTTTAACACTCTGGAAAAGTCTGAGAATACTGATCTGGTTTTTTCCCCTATATTTGTACTACAGATCCCTCCTCAAACCCTAAGTCAGTAAAAAAACTCGTCAGATTTTTGCTGACCTGTGACTACAGAAAGAAGTGACCCAAAATCTGTAATTAGCAGCCACCTGGCTTAATGATGATTAAGAATGACACTTGGTCCAGCAGCAGAGAGAAACATCCCACTGACTGTCAGCTTCATCCATCCCCAGGCCCAGCCATTACCACAAACAATTCCCATTCCTCACACGTACCATTTTCAACAGTCTTCTGTGGAGATTTGCTTTCCAATGATATTGTTGCAATTTTCCTCTCAATTCTAGTGGGAAAATAGAAAGGTTATAGCACCTATAGCAAACCTTCTGATGCACATTTCCCCTCACAATCTATACTCCTCATGATCAGGTCTTATCAGATGAAAGAGTATAAAAAACAACTCAGTCCCACAGTTTTGTGTCACTAAAGGAATTTATAAGCATCCAAAAACCCACCACAAACTTTAGGCAGGAGCTATTACAGGATTACTGCTCCTTGACAGGATTAGTGCACGTTCAAAGAACTATGTTGTTTTTCTTTCAAAACAAGAAGCAGAACCACATTAGTATAGTGGTTATTGTTCTCAGAATCATAGGATGGTTTGGGTTGGGAGGGACTTCAAAGCTCATCTCATTCCACCCCTTCCATGGCAGGGACACCTTCCACTGTCCCAGGCTGCTCCAAGCCCCCTCCTGCCTGGCCTTGGGCACTGCCAGGGATCCAGGGGCAGCCACAGCTGCTCTGGGCACCCTGTGCCAGGACCCTCCCAGGCTCCTGCCATCCCTGGGCTGAGCCCCCTCCTGATTCCTGCTGAGTTCAAGGGGAGGAGAGGGGCAAACCAGGCTGGTTTGGGGGCTGCCAGCAGGACTTAGGGTGCAGGAAGGTGCAGCTGAAGTGGGGGTGGTGGCTGACACGTGTCACTGTGTCCTCACACATCAGCCCAGCCCCTGTCCCTGCACAGCCACCCCAACAACCCCACCCTGAGCATCCCTGGCAGCGCTGTCCAAACGCTCCTGGAGCTCTGGCAGCCTTGGGGCCGGGACCATTCCCTGGGGAGCCTGGGCAGTGCCAGCACCCTCGGGGGCAAGAACCTTTCCCTGAGCTCCATGCCAAGCCCTGGCACAGCTCCAGCCCTTCCTGGCCTCCTGTCCCTGTCCCAGAGCAGAGCTCAGCCCCTGCCCCTCTGCCTGCCCTGGGGAGGAGCTGCAGCCCCCGAGGAGCCTCCCCTCAGTCTCCTCCATTTCTCAGTCATTTCTCCAGCAGTTATCTCCAAGGCCAGACTCTGCCAGCCTTGTAAACACAGCAGCAGCAACAGCAGGTTCCCACATTGTACTGCCTGAATACCTTCCCTGTTCACAGCTTCAGCCACGTAAGAGGTTTGGGATAATGGGATGGTCCTTCAAGCAAGGAGAACAAAGAGGCTTTAAACACACCCCTCCTGCCGAGAGCAGTGTTATCAGCCCTGAGAGAAACCCTACCCTGAAACTGTGCCTGTGCATTCACCTGCTGCTATTGTGCTCATCCTCAGAGCCCTGCTCGTCATCCGATGTCAGGGGGGAGTAATGGACACCGTTGCTCTGAACGAGGGGCTTCTCTTTTTTCAGCACTGGGGGCTGGTCATTGTCCTGGTAAGGAACAGGAGAGTTCTTCAGGGAGTTTTCAGGAGAGGAAATGGCTGTTATTTCTAAGGGCTGGTTAATGTTATTGACCTGGGTGAGAAGGAAAGAAAGCAGTTACACATGAGAGTACCCCTGGAAAGGCATCTTGTTAAGAATTTTAATGCAGGTTTAACTTGCTCTGGGACATCCAACAGCTGCTTGTTTAGCACTGCTGCTGTCTTCCACCTCCTGCATTAGAACCTGGGGTGAAAGCTTAAATGTAACTTGGAAAAATAGCTAATTTTCATCCTTTGACTTTATGTTTGACATCAGAAATGATGACCTGGGATAAACCTTTTCTTCTCAAAACACTTTGCAGGATCACATGTGCACAGCTCTCTAGCTGGCTTCATTAGCAAGAATGCCATATGCTTCTGGCACTCCTCTGCTGTTTAGTCAATCTTAGCTTAAACTATTTTCAAAATATTGAATCTACAGCCTCAAAAATCAACTTCACTGCAGAAACAAGCTCGTTGTCATGAGGGAAGAAATTATTTTTAATTTTTAATGCTCTGACAGCAAAGAGCTCTTTGAAGATGTTCTGCTTATACACAAACTGTTCACTAACTTAGTGAAAATGAGAGGCAGGAGAATTGCTGCAAAGAGCCTCTATGGCAATTCCAGCTCCAGCCTGGGAGCCTGGAGCTTATTCCTTGTGGAATCCTCTGGTTCCTTCCCCCTCAGGGAAATCCCCAGAGCCTTGCCTTGGAGACACTTAGCATAGTCTGTCCATAGTCTTAACATAGAGTTTACCCCACCTGGGTGGACAGAAAAGACTTCCCCATGGAGTCTTGCCCAACACTGATCCATCCCAGTTACTTTCCCCATATGTCCCAACTTCCCCTGGTTTCTCCTTTCCCTGTTTCCTCCCTGGTTGTGGTACCCCTGCTGGCTGGCCCCATCTTCCCTGAAAGCCAAAGCCCTTTGCCCTGCCCTTTGTACAGCCCCTGTACACTCCCCTGCTTAAACCTTGTGCAGAGCACATGGTTTGTCTTTGGTTTCCCATTGGCATGCTGAAATAAACCTCACTGGAACTGATTATATGTTATAGATACATACTATAATATTGGTTTTTTATAAATATTAAAATGGATTTTATATATGTGATGTTAAAGTAACTGTGTTATAAAGATATAGTTTTTATTTCTGTTATTAATTAAGCTTAGACATAGTAGTGAAACAGCTGATATAAGTGTCCTTGTGTTAAAATGCCTGCTGGGATGGGATAACATCCAATGAACGCATGATGGGGACACCTGTACAGATATGCCAACTATCAGCACTCATTGACTGAAGACAATATGGACCAAGGCCCAAAGTGGAAGTGATAAAGAGAAGGAGACAAAACCACAGCCAAGAAACACGCATGCTCTAAAAAGGAGGACCCAAGGAGGGGCCATGTAAAATAGTTCCCGGGATATGTAAACTAGTTTATGGATATGCATAAGGTTCTATGAATATGCAACAGGCTGATGTAAGCAAAAAAGTATTTAAGGGGGGTCCCTGAAGGCTGAGTGCCAAGATGCACCCAGCTGTAATAACCTTTGCTCTATGGTCCTTGTCTCCTATTGTCCTTGATTAAACTTCTTAAACTTTCACAGGAGAGTGAAGGTGTTTTTCACAGGCTGGAAACTCTTCCTTTATTAAACTTCTTAAACTTTCACAGGAGAGTGAAGGTGTTTTTTACAGGCTGGAAACCCTTCCTTTATTAAAATTCTTAAACTTTCACAGGAGAGTGAAGGTGTTTTTTCACACCATACAAAAGGCCCTTCTGCCTCTCTTTGCTGAGCTTGCCGTGGTCAATGTGGTGTGTGTGGACTTGCCTGCCTTGCCTGAATGCTCACCCAAGCAGCTTTTCCACAGGAGATGCTTACTGGGGAACAGGTCACAGCAACCACCCCTAACCCACGCTGCAATCCCAACTCCAAGAGCTCTCCCAAAGCGCAGCTCGTGCCCTTACCATGGAGTTGATATTGAGGGGTGACCCCGAGGGCTGCGTGAAGAGCCCGGCCACGGAGGGCAGGGGTTTGCGTTTCGGGGAGACGGCGGCGTTCCCGCTGGCATTCCCAGTGTTGGATCTCTTCCGCCGGCCCCGCTTCTTCCCGTCCTGCCCGTGGGCCTGGCCGCCCTCCGGCCGGGCGCTGCCGGGCGCGGGGCTGTGCTTGCTGGAAGGGGATTGTTTTACATGTCCTGTATTAGGAGAGATTGTAAAGATGATTCTCCTCTTGGCCTCGTTCTCAGGATCTGAAAACGCTGCATCACACTGCAGGTCCCCCTTTGTTCCTTCGGCAAAGATCTTCTGAGCCTCTGCACTCTGCAGTCCCCCTGCCAGGCTCTGGGCCGGGCCACTTAAGCGGGGGCTCGAGTGCTGCTGAGCAGGGGAGTTCTGCCCAGAGTTCCTCATCATTAGCAAAGGATGTTGTGGAGTGGAACTCCGAGACCCTACAGAGTTAAAGAGACTCCCAGAGTCGTCCAGAGCTGCCTGATCAACACTATGGTTAAGATGGGCTGGGCTGTTTGTAAGATTTCCATTGACTGCCACGGAGCCAGAAGAGTAAGAAAAACCTGTTGAGAGGGAAAGTATAGATCATTGCTGGGGCTGAGCGAGAGAGAGGTCACTGAGTACAGGGCTGGGAGGGCCAGGAGGGATTCCAGCTCTGCCTGGAGAACAGCCAGTGGCCCTGGATTACACGGGAAACACAGGGCTGCTTTTCCACAGGGCAATGAGAATGTGGCTCTCTGGGTGCTGAGGTGCCAGTTGGGGGCTAGGGACTTCCACTGCTCTCTTGCCAGTTCAGGAAAATTCACTGGTATATGGAGGTACCCACAGAACACGTGCTCCTCCCAGTTTTACATGGAATTCAAGTTACAGCTTTGTTTGAACTATTATCCCTTTTGAAATCAGGACTCCTCTACTCTCAACTCCTTCCTTTCATCAAGGAAATGGATGGCCAGACCCAGTCCTTCCCTTCCCCAAAAAGAGAAGGACTTTGCCATCCACACAGCCCACCTCCTCCAAATTCAACAAAAGGCTGGGACTTAGCAAGTGACAGGGGACCTTCAAAAAAATAGTGGCAGAAAAATTACACAAGGGAGGAGTCTTGGGACAGGAATTCAGCATTTGTCACGGGGTATCATAAATGGGTTTAGGGCTCTAGGATGGCCTGGACTCTCTAAATGAAAAGGGAAGAAGGGAGCAACATGGTAATGGTTTAAAACAAGTTTTTTTTAAACATTTCATTTGGTTTATAGATAAATGCAGCCAAGCCCTTTGCAAAACAGATACTGAAACGACCCAAGCCCCTCGGGGTGGTAAACACTGAGAACAAAAGCACTCTCTGGTGAGGGATCTGCTGTAGAATCTACTTTTCCTGGCCCACAACATTCCCAGTGCAGCTAAAGACCATAATTTCCACAGATGAGTGAGTCAGAAGCAATGTCTGCACCTAAAGGGATCCCCATCCTCTCCCATTTGAGCTTTTCCCACTCAAGTTGTTGTGCCTTTACAGCTGCTCATGAGGCACCTCCATAACGTGCCCCAAAAAATTCATTCTGGTGATCTGGCTCTGAAATAAAACTTTTAGAGCCAGATCACCAGCTCAGGACACAGCTGTGTCACCAGCTGCAGACACTCTGCAGGTCACCACTGCAGACACCAGCTTCAACACTGCAGGTTTGCCACACTGTAAACCCGTGGGAATCTCTGGATCCCCACAGAATTCAAAGCAGTAATTGTTTATTTACAAGTAAAGGCACATCAATCCAACCCTTTATGCCAGATGCACCCAAGCTGGAGACACATCAGAGCATCACCCATGAGTTTCTGGGCTCACCCACAGTTATCCAGCGCTCCAGGGCCTGCAGGACCTGGCAAGAAGTGCTTGGAAAACTCAGCTGGGTGCATTTGGGTGCTGCCCCAACAGAGGAGCAGCTGTGCACAGGTGAGGCTGTTACCTGAGGTAGCCAAAGCCAGAGGCTTGTTTCCAGCAGCATTGCTTATGCCATTATGAGAACTAGCACCAATCTGCTTTTCAAGTGTCGATGAGTCTCTGCTCTGGTGAACTGGGCTGGGTGTGCTTCTCTGGGGAGAGAAAAAGGCATTTCAGGAAACAGCATCAGAAATCTCCAGCTTAAACCAAATTCACATGCATTAGTACATCTGCCTGGGAAGTGGCTCTGCTTCCTGTATGCCCCAGATTCAGCTTGTTTTGAGAAAAGCATGGATCAGCACGTTATGGGCCCAAAGTGTAGTGATTAATTATACTGCAGTAGTATCTCACACACAGCAGGCACCATGCAGAGAGGGAGGCTCCTCATCACAGGATATTCAGACTCAGGACAGCTCTGCCAGGAGCAGGAATGGCTCAGCCCACTGCTGCACCAGGGAGGAGACTGATGGTTGTATCATGTCCCCAGGCCTGTGCTCACAAAGCTCTCCAAAACAACCCCAAAGGGGACACAAAGTGCATCAGGCCATGTTCTCTGGGACATTCTCTGAGGATGTTCTCCAAAACATGGAAAACACCTGTGAAATGGCAGCCTGAACAAATAGGGAGGTGCCACCCAGGGCTGGCATTGCACTAAGGACACCCAGAGCTGAGCAGACTCTGGTTCTGCTAAAGCCAGAAGTCTTCAGCTGGAAAAATGCAATGGATTCAATTCTGTGAACCAACTCCAGCTTTCCCAATATGGGAGTGAAAGACAAGCCATGGATGGATTCTAACTCAGAACGCTCAGGAAAAGCAGCAAATGCTTCTCAGTTCTCTGCTGCAGCACTTCTGTGACAAACTGGTGGGAGAAAGTGGACCAGGCCTTTTTGAACTCAGAGAGGCAGGGACTTGTCACATCTCAAAAAGAGATGGCCCCAGAAGCTTTCTGCTACAGAGCAGTCACTCACATGTGAGGTATGCCAGCCCCAAGGGGCTGTTCAAGCTCACCCTGCACACATGTGAGGAGAACAGGAAGCTTTGAGGTGACTGAGACAGAAGAATGCTCTCCCAGGTTCCTGCAGAAAGCAGGGCTAAGAACTAATTGACACATGCAATTCTCTGCTTCCACTGCCACAAACTCTCAGGCTTCTCACACAGACACACATTCCAGATTAGGCTCTCCTGAGGCATTTACTTACTCTCCTTCCTGGCTGAACCCCCCATCCACCCCACAGAACAAGGAGAGGAAAAATCTACAGGATCCAAGAGCCAAGAGGATGCATCCCCCAGCAGCCTCCCCCAAGGAGCAGACCTCCAGGATGAGCAGCCCATGAAGGATCCTGGGGCACAGCACCCCCTTCCTGCCCACTGGGATTTTAGTTAGGGATGGAAAGTGTTGACAATCCCTTACTCACCACCTTCTCAACACGGCTAGGTAGGACTACGCTGGCCAGAGGGATACTAACAGGGAGTTTATTGGGCTGCACTGTGCTCAGAGGAATACTGATAGGGAGGCTGGTGATAGTTTCTCCATTACTCACAGAGGTTCTCTCTCTCAAAACCTGTAAAATCAAAAGAGAAAGCAAAGTTCTTACACAGGATATTGAAAAGGTTTTTAAGGTAATGATAACCTGCTTGTTTCTTTGTGTGTGTCATTCCCCCACTCCTTTTTTTAAAGGATTTTTTAAAGGAATGACTGTACATCAGACAAGGCAGGCATGGAGCAGCTTGGTTACCAGCACCAGGCTCCTGGGACAGCAAAATCCCACAGCACAGAAATGGGTAAATTAAGGCCACTGCTGGCCCCCAGCATCAGGAAAAGGAAGCCTTAGGCAAGCTAATTTCCCTGTGTTTTGGTTAGAGCTCTGTGAAAAGCACTCAGATGTCAGATTTTGTATCTTGAGGCCCTCTGTAGCAGCCAGATGCATTTCCATGGCAACCTGCTACTGCAGGGCACCTGCTGCTCTGCGAGCCCCAATATGCTCCATGGCTGCACCAATTACATGGACCATATTTTTTATTCTTTATTTTTATAACTATGAAAGAGCCTCCTTTCCCAGTTCAAGCAGACACGTGCCAGATCAAACAGCATTCCCACTGCATTACTGGTGCTCAGAAAGGAGCACATCTTTCTCTCCCTCTGACCAGCTCTGATTTATTGCATCACACCCAATGTATTTTGTATCATTTTCCATGCCAAGCTGGCCACAGAAAGCAGCATTCCTGCATTTTCCAGCCTGGCCAACCCTGCATTTTCCATGCCATTCCTGCATTTTCCAGCCTGGCCAACCTGCCCTTTGTTGCCCCAGGGGCAGCACTGAGCAGCAGCAGATCCTTTACCTTCTCTCCTGCACTGGGTAAGGCCGCAGGGGAGGAGGGCCGAGTTTCCTGAGGACTCAGCTTTATGCCATTTGCAATTCCAAGGCTTGGATATGTAAGGCCATTCTCTTTGACATGCTCAGCTCTGGAAGACAGATGTACAATTGTAAGGATGCAAAAGCCAGTGACAAGGAATTCCTGAACCACACTCAAGGCACTGTCCCACCTTATTTACTCCATCAGCTCTCATGACTTGTTTTCATGAAACAGAACTTTTTAAAACAGATAAACCTCCACTTTGAAAAATATATGTTCCCAATCTAAATTATCAGTGCCATTAACACCAGCCACTACCTGTTGCAGTAAGGTAGAAAAATTATAAAGAAAGGCCTGCTCTCCTGGAATCAGTGGCTGGCCTTGTCAAGCTGGCACTTTGCAAGTTCTCATGTGAAAGCAATCCTGGTGTGAGCAGTTCGTTAACATAACAATCTATTCCTGGGTGAAAAACAGCCAGCACCTGTATAAACTGGTTTTAGATAGAAAAATGAAAACTATCTCTCACAAACAACTTTTCCTGCACGTACACACCAGGGGTTTGAATGATCAATTAATACAGGGTAACAACTTGTTACTAGCTAATAATAATTGGCAAGAAAACCACTAACCAATTGGAGTCACACACGAGGTCTGTATAAAAATGTATAAAACTGTACAAAAACAAGTTATGTGGATAAAGAAGGAGCTTTTTCCACCATGAATAAAACAGAGTCCATGTGATTTATCCTGATATCTACCCTCCCTCCCCACCCCTCTCACCTCTGTATCTCACTAGCTGTGGCTTTTCCATTGACGCCGTGGTCCTGATTCAAGTGTCTGCGCAGGGCGATTTTAGCAGGGGAGAACCTGGTGTAATCAGGGAGGGCCAGGCTCGTCACCTTGTCTGCCTTCTGCCTGCTGCTGTGGCTGGGGGTGCAGGGCACGATGTCTTGGTCCAGGTGGGAGTTGGGGTACTGGGGGGTGTTCTGCTTGGACGAGGGCCGGCTGAAGGCGTGCTGCAGCTCGTAGGGGGTGGCGTGGCCGTTCATGGACAGCTCGGGGCTCATGCCATTGATGTGGGGCATGGGGAACTTGGAGCACTCCAGCTCCAGCTGGAACCTGCCCTGCTCAGCCTCAGGGTCACGGCTCAGGTGGCTTTTGCTGTGCAGCTGCACTGACAGGGGCTCCTCTGAGGGTGTGTAGGACTTGAGCTGCAGCAGCTCCTGCTGCCGCTGACTCTTCTCGAGTTCCACAATGCTGATCTTTAAATGAAGAGGAAAACAAAAATTAAAGACTACACCTAATAATTCTATCACATTATGGAGTTTTGCTTCCAAATTCTTCTAAGTAAAGGTGTCTCTGCTTCTGGGAACAATGCAGAACAAAGGACCCCAAAGTTTGAGAGAAAATTTCTGCTCTGAGCTTAAGGCCAAAAAGCACAGGTGAGGGGAGTTGTTCAGAGACCCTGAGAAAGAACACTTCAGATCTTAAAATCAAAAGGAAAACATCTCCAACTTACAGAAAGAGTGTGGAGTACCTCAGTACTGCACAGTCACTCGGTGCCAAGGCATCCAGCAAAAGGCTGGAATAGCTCTGGAGCCAATCTCACAGGGAAAGAAAAGCTCTTCACACAAAGGAGTTCAATTTCTTGTCACTATGAGACATGTCAGTCTGGGGGAAATGATTCCCACCCTGTCCCTGGAAGTGTCCAAGGCCAGGCTGGATGGGGCTTGGAGTAACCTGGAATGGTGGAAGGTGTCCCTGCACATTGCAGGGGTGGAATGAGATGAGCTTTAAGGTCTCTTCCAACCCAAACCAGTCTGGGACCCTGTGATTCCTGAACTGAGACACCAGAGCACATATGAAAATCATCAGCTTGTGATTTTTAATTATATGCAATGATAAACCATGATTCCTCCTTCCACAGCATCACCAAGGAATCAGGTCATGGTATCTACTGCCTTTAAAAGTTATCCACATGCTTATTTACTAAAATCGTCTAATAGAAAGCTCAATGTCTGGGGGAATAAAAAAAGAATAAATAAAAAAGCAGCACCTCGCTCATCCTTTCCCATCATATTTCGTGTAACACCCATAAATGGCCCATTGCCCAAGAGCTACCCCAAACTGGGGACTCTGCATTTGGTTTCTTGCTCTCTACCTGCAGTTCCAAACAGTGCTTTTGCTTCTCAGAAATCTGATTCTTCAAGGCCTGCTTCTCTTTCAGCAAGTTCTCCAGTGACAGCGTTGACCAATCCAGTTTCAGTTCTTCACACCGAGCCTTCAGCTGCAGGGACACACAGGGAGAGGGACAAAGAGGTCAGAACACAGCTCTCAACTCTGCACACCACCTGGGGTCCCAGCTGAAAGCAGGAACTTTGCACTGAATGTACAAGAACCCTTAACTCACTGAGTCCTCCCAGCTTCGTGCTAGGGAGTGTGGCAGGAGGTGGCCTGGCTCTTTCTAAAATAGTGTTATCACCCACCCTCACTGCTTCCACATGCAGATATTCCCCTCACCTACCTCCTGAGGAGGCTCAGCCTGGAGAAAAGGAGGCTCAGGGGGGACCTTGTGGCTCTGCACGACTCCCTGACAGGAGGGGACAGCCGGGGGGGTCGGGCTCTGCTCCCAGGGAACAGGGACAGAAGGAGAGGGAACGGCCTCAGGCTGGGCCAGGGGAGGTTTAGATGGGTAAAATTTTCTCACTGAAGGGTGGTCAGGCATTGGCACAGGTTGCCAGGGCAGTGGTGGAGTCCCCACCCCTGGCAGTGTTCAAACATCAAGTGGCTGTGACACTTGAGGACCTGGTGTTTTGGTGACCATGGTGGAGGTGCTGCTTGATGGTTGGACTCCAGGATCTTACAGGTCTTTTCCCACATTACCAGTTCCATGATTCTCTAAGTTTGAGTTACCAAGATGAGCACCACAGAGCAAGCCCTGCACAAACTCCCTGCCCAGCCAGATCCAGACCCAGTGACATCCAGAGCTGTTTGGGGACATAGCTGAGGCCAGAGCCAGCTGCCACCTCTGGATTTGCTATGGGGTAAATCAAAGGTAAAAAAGGACTCCCTGCAGGTTTCCCCCCATCACCCCTCTGTTTCAAAGCACCCTGAGCAGCTGGGTCATGTTTCAGCCCCCAGCTTGTGCCCTGTCCTCAGCCCAAGGGCAGCATCCCCAGTTCCCAGCCCAGGGGCTGGACCCACCAGCTGCAAGCTCTGGTTCCTGAGTTCAGTGTTGTCCTTCTCCAGCTGTTTTGTCTGTTCTTTCAGCTGCTGGTTGTGAGCAGAGATTTCCTTCTGAGCCTGGATCAGGTCGTTGTACGTCAGAGCTTTAACTCCCAGCTGAAAGGTGAAGGGTGAGATCAGTCAGTGGGGTCCTGACACCCTCATTCCTGGGGTCCTGACATCCTCTTTCCTGCTGATTGTCCCATTCCCAAGTGACACTGAGGAGATCTGCAGAACTCTGCAGCTCTCAGGACCTCCCCCAGCATTCTCCAAGGCACTTTGTGGTTGCTGGGGAATAACAAGGAAGGACTCAAGGACCTTGGAGCTGCTGTTCCACCCCTTCAACTGTAAAACTGGCATTTAGGCTTTGCCAGCCAACAGAACTCCCTGTGGAGAGCCCCCACATTTTCCTCCTGTGCTCCTGAGCTAGGCTGGCAGCACAGAGTTTGTTTGAGCAGCAGAGGATGAATCCTCCACCAAACAGCACCTGGCTGTGGCTTGTCCCTTGGGCAGTGGACACACAACAATTCCAACAATAAACACAAAACATCACCAGAGAGTGACACACATTGCACCTTTCTGAGCCTGATCTGCTGCAAAGCAGGGGCTGAAGAGCTGAGACTGCTCTGGTCTCACTTAGCTAGACCAGAAATGTTTGCATGCAGCTGCCTCAGAAACATCCCCCCAGCACAGAGGTACCTCATCGAGCTTCTGCTGGAACAGGCGTTTGATTTCCTCTTTCTGGGCCTGGCAGTGGGTGAACAACTGCTGGGCTGTCCCCAGCAGCTGAGCATTCTTCTCCTGGAAGAGGGAAAAATCACACTTTTAGCACCAGCTGCAGCATGGACCATCTCAAGGAGATTTGGGGAGCACTTTAGGAGTGAACCTGGATGCAGGAGAGCTCATCCAGCCCTGCCCCAGACTCCTGAGAGCCTGGATTTGTTGGGGTGTGATACTGGTGGAGTTAAGTCAGCTGAAAAGAGCTTTTAAGAAGGTTTTTCCTCCCGTGTGGTAAAATACAATCAAGACAGTCTTAGAAACTCATTTTTATCCTCCTAATGCATCGTGAAGCAGCAGCAATAATCACATCCCACAGAGCAGAAATAGAACTGGAAAAGATTATCTGCATGAAATCTGCTCCCAAACAGGGAACTGGCTCTAAATCCCCAGAGCCCCAGCTCAGAGTTTCCCTGTCCAATACTCATGGAACAGATGCAGTAAATGAAAATGCACTGAGGGGGAGGCAGGAACAAAGTCCTAAATAAGCCAAACCAGTTTTCCTACTTGTGCCACCATTATTTCAGCAGGTCACCTGAGCCACTCACAGCAATTCCCTGCCCAGAACATTCCTTAACCAGATCCCTGCTCCCTCAATCCATGGCCATGCACAGCAAAGGGCAGGACAGGACTGCCTGAAGAGCCTCATTTACCCAGCCCCAAGTGCAGGATTAGTGCAGCAAGCACAGGGAGCTTTGGGATTATCCTGTTCTCCACCTTGTGCTGCTGAGGCCAAGCAGGGATTGCACAGACTGAGCCACTGCTGCAGGAAAAGTGGGGAACAGGGGCAAAAAGCACCTTGATCCTTTCCAACCTTATAATTCCATGACTGATCTTCCAAGCAGGGAAGCAGCAGTGCTGGAAATTGCCCATGTGCAGGAACACACAGACCTGGCTTGGGAAAACAGTCCCTGCAATGCTAAAGGAGCTGCTCTGGGGGATGCTGAAAAATCAGTTTTGTTTTCAACACCAGGCATTTCCTTGAGCCTTCCCAGGCACTGCAGGGGCTGACAGCTCCATCTAAGGGCACTCTGGGAAGCAGCAGCTGATTTCAAAATCATTATTACTGAGAGATTTTTATTGCACTTGAAAACCTTCCTGTAAGAGAGAGTTACTGAACAGACCACACCCAGCCCCTCACCCAGCCAAGTTCTGCCTCTGTCAGGTTTAGTTTGCCATGTAACACTCCATAAAAAAATATTTTCATACTGAATTACTCATTTTAACATTTAAAATTGTGGAGCAGTTGTTGGACACCATCACCAAGTGATGACTTTTCCACACCCCTGATTCATTCTCTGTGCAGGGCACAACCCTTGCACACCATCATTTCATTTGTGCAGAAGACAAGTTCACTTCATGCTGACTTTCCTGACAAGTGCAGAACAAGCAGAAAAATCTGCTGCTTAAGGAAAAAGATGAAAGTTCTAAGTGCTGATTGACTGTGAAAGCAAATGGAAATAAGCATAGAAAAAGAGGTTTCCATGAACACCAGACCAGCACCAACCACTTCTCAGTAAGGAATGGGGTGGCAAAAGTTAATCTCTCTCCTCTGGAGAGTTCCCAATGTGGAAAACATGATAAAAAAGCCCTGTGGCTTTCTTCTGACACTCTCACAAAGACTACACAGTGAAGGAAAGCTTCCACAGGGAATGCCAAAAGCTGGACCTCGACAGAATTCCAGACTGGTTTGGGTTGGAAGGGTCCTCAAAGCCCATCCAGTGCCACCCCTGCCATGGCAGGGACACCTTCCACTGTCCCAGGCTGCTCCAAGCCCCCTCCAGCCTGGCCTTGGGCACTGCCAGGGATCCAGGGGCAGCCACAGCTGCTCTGGGAATTCCATTCCAGCCCCTCACCACCCTCACAGCCAACAATTCCTGCCCAAGATCCCATCCAGCCCTGCCCTCTGGCAGTGGAAGCCATTCCCTGTGTCCTGTCCCTTTTCCCCATTCCCTCTCCAGCTCTCCTGGAGCCCCTTCAGGATCTGCAAGTTTTTAACTGGAAGTTCAAGTTTAATTCTAAGCATTATGGGGAAAGCTCCTTCACAGAAGTAGCAGAACAGACTCATCAGGGCTAATTGATACAGCAATGAAATCATTCATCACCGAGACAAAGCAACACAAGGAGGTGTTCAGGCAGGAGATCTCCTCCCTCTGCTGGTGGCTCCGTGGCAGACAAACATCCCAGTGCACAGCTCCAGGACCCTCCTGGCCTTTCCACATTTTCCTGTCCATGATTTGGGACATTTACACTTTGCCCATCAGTGCAATCCAACCCATTCTGATATCAATACCAAGGAGGCTCTGCTAAGTCCCCACAACCAGTGATGACACTTTGGGTTGCTTAATCCAAGTTCTATGAACTGTGGATCATAGAATCCTGGAATTGGTTTAGGCTGAGAGGGACCCATCCCTAGAAGTGTCCAAGGCTGGCTTGGACAGGGCTTGGAGCAGCCTGGGACAGTGGAAGGTGTCCCTGCCATGGCTGGGGTGGCACTGGATGGGCTGTGAGATCTCTCCCAACACAAACCATTCCAGGATTCTGTGATTTTAAGTCAGCATTGTCAGGTGTCAGAGGGGACAGAGGAGGTGCAGCTCTCTCATTGTGCAGATTTAAGCACACAAAAAAATGAGTTTAGCAACAAAATCCCCTGGCAGTTGCTCAGCCTAAGCAGGACTGGTGTAATTGCACACAATTCCCATCTCCAGGAACTTCACTCTTCCCCACATCCAAGGAACTTCAGAGTCTGGTAATTTTGTTTAGAAATATTAAAAAGTGAGACCCACCTTTTCCTGCTCCAGTAACTGTTGCAGGCTTGCTTTGTACTGAGGAGTTTTCATGTATGCCATGAACTGCATGTACTGGATCTTAAATGAGTCTGCAAAATAGATCAGATGAGGAATTTCAGCAGGGGTAAATGCCATGCCCCTCTTTGCCCCCATTTCCTCCCTGGCCACCTCTCCTCACTTTTCTCTCCCTTGCTTTTGATTTGGACTCTAAGTCAGACTAAGCCATTGAGGATGGATTTAGGAACATGCTGAAAATGCCTCTCCTGGCACAAAAGGAGCTCTTGGATCCATCAGGTCCAATGGAAGAAATTACCCCATCCACCCTACCTTAAAACATTCCTCAAAATCACTCTTTTGCCACAAAATATCCCTCAAAAATCTCTTATTTGTCACAAAACATCCTTCCAAAAAAATCACTTTTGCCACAAAATATTCCTCAAAAATTACTCTATTGCCACAAAATATCCCTCAAAAATCACTCCTTTGCCACAAAATATCCATCAAAATCATTCTTTTGTCACAAAATATCCCACAAAATACTCCTCAAAAATCACTCCTTTGCCACAAAATATCCATCAAAATCATTCTTTTGTCACAAAATATCCCACAAAATACTCCTCAAAAATCACTCCTTTGCCACAAAATATCCATCAAAATCATTCTTTTGTCACAAAATATCCCACAAAATACTCCTCAAAAATCATTCCTTTGCCACAAAATATCCCTCAAAATCACTTTAATATCCCTCAAAATCACTCTTCTGCCACAAAACATCCCTTTAAATCACTCTCTTTCTCCCTCTTCCACAAGGAATCAGCCATGACTGGCACAGCAGCAGGAGAGCCCAAGGTAAGGACATCTCTGATGCCCTTGGTCCCCAGGCAGGACCCCTCTGCCACATTCCCAGAGCATCCTGGACTGGCTCCTGCCCAATGCCAAAAGCCAGAAACAGCTGGGATGGGACAGGCAGCAGAAGATAAAACAAAAAAAAGCCTCCAGGTTTTTCCTTAAATCACCTCCTGCATTTTCCAACCACACCTTTGTGACCTCAGCCTCTCACACAGGACCTCATTTATGGGCTCTGAGCTCAGCAGAGCAATTGGAGTGGGGTTCCCCAGGATTAAGAGAATGGTTTCATTTCAAATAAAGCTATTTCTGACTGTTCCTGCTCACTCCAGGCTCGCTGCCTATTGTGCCAAAGGAGAGCTGAAACAACATCAGAGAGCAAATGTAGAGTGAAACACCAACTTCAGGAGGAGAGGGGGATTTGTGGTGCTGCCAAAGGATGTGGGGCAGGCAGGGGAAGGTGGGGAGGAGAGAATCCCCCTCCTGCCCCATGCAAAACCCCAAAGGGGGGGTGGGCAGGCCTTACCTAGCAGCTTCTGTAGTGCAGGGGGGGTGGGTGTCACCAGGAGCTGGTTGGACGAATGCCGTTGCACTTTAGGAGGTAGTTGGTAAAATGGGCTATGAGGTGACTTGTAGGCATCTGCAGAAACACAAACACAACCTCAGGTCAGCACTCAGTGTTTGGGACAAGGACAGGAACTTTACCACTGAAAACATGGCACAGAATCCTGGAAATGGTTTGGGTTGGGAGGGATCCATCCCTGGAAGTGCCCAAGGCTGGCTTGGACAGGGCTGGGAGCAGCCTGGGACAATGAAGGTGTCCCTGCCATGGCAGGGGTGGCACTGGATGGGCTTTGAGGTCTCTTCCAAGCCAAACCATCCTGGGATTCTGTGATTCTAAGTCAGCATTGCCAGGTGGGGCACAGAGGAGGATTGGTAATGAGATCCAGCAGCTTAGTCCATCAACACAGCTCCAAACATGTCCACACACTGCTCCAAAGTGCTTGGAAGGGTCTCTGTGATCCATCCCAAGAGCAGCAGCTCAGAGAAGGCAACAGCCCCAGCTCCTGGCTGAGTACCCACGGACAGATCCCACCCCCAGCCCCATCAATACATTAATCACCATCCATCACCATTAATCCCACCCCCAAACCATCAGTACATGAATGCCATCACCATTAACACATTAATCACCATCAATTCATTAATCCCACCCACATCCCCATTAACACATCCATCACCATCAATCCCACCACCACCACCACCACCTCAAGGGCAGCTCTGCTCTGGTGGCAACAGGGAAGTCATGCCACAAAATCCAACTTAACCTGGCAACAAAGGAAAAACCAGCACATCCAGAGCTTCAGAGACTTATCCAGGCTCTTCCACATCCCTGCACTCACCCTGAGGAGAGGATGAAGATGTCTGGGAGACAGTCTGAGCATGCAGAAGGTCTAGTGCAGTTTGGTTCTTCTTGGTCTTGCGCTCAGTGCTCGCCGTGTTCATTTTCTTGGGGCGCCCTCGTTTCCTCCCTGCCATTTTCCTGCCCTTCTTACTCAGCTTCTTCTTCCTGGCCTTGGAGGGAGATGGCTTTTTAACAGAATTTGCTGCAGCTTTTTCTTCTTCAGCACCAGAATCCTGAGAGATTTTGAAAAAATTTGGTCATTTCTACATCTATGTGCAGCATTCTTTTACAGCAGATATTAATAATGGTGTTTCATTTTTATTAATGAAATATATTTCTGATATTATATATATATATATNCATCTCTAAGTCAGAAAAAAGTCTAATCCAACAATTCATTAAAGAAAAGAAAATGCTGGGGGAAGGGAACTTCAGGCAGGATCAGATGGGAGATTGGGCAGGAATTGGTCCCTGGCAGGGTGGGCAGGCCTGGCACAGGGTGCCCAGAGCAGCTGTGGCTGCCCCTGGATCCCTGGCAGTGCCCAAGGCCAGGCTGGACAGGGCTTGGAGCAGCCTGGGATGGTGGAAGGTGTCCCTGCCATGGCAGGGGTGGCACTGGATGGGCTTTAGGGTCCCTTCCAGCCAAACTGTTCTGTGATTCTGCTAAATCTGCACCTGCTGTCTAACAAAAGCTGATTATTCATCCTTCCCCGACTACATTCTTCAACTGAATTTCACTCAAAACTCAGAGCACAATCAATACTTTATATTTTTGGCCATGAACAGGCAGTGCATTTCTCACAGCATTACCCAAGAAAGGAAATGAGTCTTTGCAGAAGACTCAGCACACTCTGAACTCCATTCAGTGGGCTGTGACTCAGGGACAGCTCTGCAAACTCCTGCTGCATGCAAGCGAGGGTGGACAACCAACTATTCATCTTGCAACAACTTTTTTTTTTCTTCCAGAATTAGTGGTGCAACTCCCAAGAGCAGCTTTTATTAACTCACTCCATCATATTTTTGGGCACAGCAACAGCTCCAGAGTAAAACCTTGCCACAGAGCAGGCTCCTCCTGACTCAGAGCATGAGCTCAGCCACAGGCAACACTCAGCACCCAGAACTGCAGCATGCTCACCTTGTTTTCTTGGACCTTCGTTGGAGTCGTTGTGTTACTTTTGTTTTCTCTTTGTTGACGACGTCTAGCTGCCTCTTGTTCCTCCTGGGGAGATGGGAGGGGACATTTCACCATTTCCTCATGTGTTTATCACTTTTTAATACAGAGCACCTTCTTTCCCAGCTTCATTTTCCACAAGAAAAGGGAGCAAATTTCCTCTTGGCTCAGGCCACACTCAGGTGTGAACAAATCCTTTTCCACCTCCAGGGGGGATTAAATCTCACCCTCTTCCCATATTCTCCCCTCCCAGCCCCATACTGCCATATCAGGTTTCATTTTAAATAATTTATTTTATTACTATTATTACTACCATTGCTACTGGTAGTAGTATTGTTTTAATGCTATATTAATACTATGCTACTATAATATTAATATTGTTAATGTTGTTGATATTATATTAATATTATTGATATTAGTGTTGTTATTGTTATTGTTGTTATTTAATATATATAATATGTAACTAATATGGTAATGTATATAAATATGGTGTGTATATAAATTATTATTATTAAATAACAATAATAACAATAATAATGGTAATAATACTAGTAATAATGCTAATACTGGTACTACTACTAATAATAATAATAATAAACATTTCAATAGCTTCCCCACATCCCCAACATTTCATGATAACACTTTTAAAAAAATCTCCCACAACTGGAAATGGCAAAGCCATTGATCATCATCTCATTCAACTTCAGCCAAGTTTATTGAGGTGACTAATCAAAAATAAAAGCAGCAACTTTTCAGGTTGATTTTCTCCCAGGCTGACAGGAAATTTCCCTGTTCAGAGAAAAACTCTTTTTCTCTCAGAAAAAAAAAACAACTTCTTTCAGACAGGAAATTTCCAGGAGCTCAGTAAAAGGCTTTCCTGCACCTTCCAGGTGAGGTTTAATCTGCTTAAGATTTCTGGCAATTCCAACACTCCTTTGATTAAAGCACATTATCAACCAAACCAGTGGCAGGTTTAAGTGTGAAAAGCAGGGAAGGTCAGAAGTACCCTGATTTTTTTTTTTTTTCCCCTCTAAGAAGTCTTTTTTGCCCCAAATTAGAGTGGAGCAATCTGAAATAATTCCCTTTCAGAGCCCCCATGAGTCTGTTCTTACAGAGCCAGTCAGCCTGAGGATGAACATTCACCTGAAATTTTAAATTAAGTGGCTTCACTTAATTCTCTTCCTGGGAATCCATTGATTATTTCAGGTTAACAAAGCCCTGCACAGTCGCAAAAACTCTCTGGCATTTAAATTCCACGTGTAACAGCCCAGGCTGCAGCAAATGACAACTCACTCTGTGCCTCCAATGGCACATCCCAAAAGGAACATTTCAGAGCACTGCTCAGCTTCATTTCAGGAGCTGAGCACTGGGACAGATCCAAACGATCATTCCCTTCTTTAATTCCAGTTCTTTAATGAAGAAATAGCTCATTACAGACCTCCAGTGCAAGGTAAAAGCACCTTGGGGCTGCCCCATTAATTCTCTATTAGAAATCCCTTGGACATGATTGAATTAGTGCTTGATGGCATCTGAGACTTCCCTTCAATTAGCTCCATGTTCTTTGCCTAGCAAGAAAATCTGATTTCCAATCAATTCTGTCCACCTGTGATTAAATTCCTCACAGTGGCTGCTCCCTTACTCTGAGTTTTCTACAGAAAATGATTGAAACTTACCCTGAGTTTTGGATTTTTGAGACTAGAAAAATAGTTTTCAAGCTGAAAATAGAAAGAAAAGAGAGTCATCCTCAAAACCATGACAGATGAACACAGAAGAATAAAATATTAGCTTAAAACAAGTGCAGAACTGCAGAAATTCTGACTGCTTTGCTTCTGATAAGCTACATCAAGAAGCCATTTACATTCATTCTTTGCAGGCAGCCAGCCTGTTGTGTAACAGGGCATAATCCAACCTCTACGAGGTTTTATCATCCCCACCACTGCCTGGCCTTGTTTTAAAGCTTTGTGTCACATATCTCCCCTCAGCAGAGGCTGATTTTCAATGAAGTTATTTGCACTGAAGCTGCTGCACCCTCGTACTCCAGCATTTATCTGCACTCTGGCACATTCCTGAACAAAAGCTTTATTAGACTACAGCAGAGTAAGGAAAACAGCATTACTATCCCACTGCAAAAACCTTGGGGTGGGATAAATGATTTGTCCACAAAATTTCTTAATTCCAAAGGTTTTGTTGGGTTTTATGAGGGCCTTGAGGGCTTTTTGGTGAGGGGTTGGTGGTTTTTTTTGGGGGGGCGCTGTTGCATGGGTTATTTATTGTTATTGGTTGCTTTGGGTTTGTTTTTTTTCTTTTTTTTCCTTTTCCTTTTTTTTTTGGTTTTTTTGGTTTTGTTTAGTTTTCTTCAATTAAAAAAAAAACCAGTGAATGCATCATCATTGTTATGGAGCTTGGGCTGCTTCTACAGCAGCTGAGAATTTCACTAAAATTGAGATTTAGTGGTTGAATATGACTGAATGAAATGGTCTGTGCACCACAGAGGAATCAAAGCCCCACTGAGTCTTTCCTCTGTGAGGAAAGGACAGCAGGAGAGCCCAATTCTGAGCAGCTGCAGAAGGAATTTTATCAGTGAATCTCTGCAGCTTCAGTAAACCAGCACTGCCCTTAACCCCAGGGTGTGTGGAACCCTGGAGCAGGCAGTTTGCACACTCAGGTGTGTAAATCCACAAAGGGACAGGAACACAGACAGAAGGATGTGGAGCTGGAAAGTGCTGCCAGGAGCAGGGCACAGGCCCTGGCAGCCTGGTACTCACTATGGTTCTGTCAATGGTGTGCAGGTAGTAGGAGACTGGCTTCCCCGTCCAGGACACGGAGCCCTTCAGTGGTGACAGCTCCACAACCCTCATGATAGTGCCAATATCTGTGGGAGGAGAGGGGAAACTCAGCTGAGAGCAGCCAGGCACCAACTGTAGTATTCACATGCCCTCTGAACAGAGAGAGACATAATCTTCTCTCTCAGGTTTTTTCCTGGAGAAGCACAGAGGGAAAACAACTCTTATCTCATTTACTGCTCCTGTTGTTTTGTGAACATGTAGAATGTGTTAAAAGATTATTTACCTAAAAAATTTAATGATTAGATTCTAGTGATAGTGTTTTAATTCATTAACCAATTAGATGCACATATGTGTGTCAGGACTGTCAGCTGACAGCCACAAGTTTTCAGTAGCAGTTAAAAGTTAGAAGTATGATATAGTATAATATATATCTTTTCATTATAGTATAATATAATATAGTTTTAATAAAGTGAGTATTCAGCATTCCAGAGCCATGGAGTCAGATGCCAATCATTTTCCTTCGTTGGGGGCACCCTGATTTTACAACAACCAACACAGAGAAATCTGGTTTGCAGATCCTCCAGGAAAACACTGCTGGGAGTTTCAAGGGAATTTCTTACTCTCTTGCTACGTGCACCCCACAGGAAAGCAACATGTGGGACATGTACCTTTCAGCCAGCCACCCCAGAGTGAGTTACTTCTGGCCAGCAGAACTGTGTCCCAGACAACTTTTCCAAGGAACAACACATGTGTGTGACAGGAATGAATTAAACAGCCCCAGAACGTCACCAGCCCAGCCCTGTCTGCTGCAGCTGCCCCATATTTGGACTGGGCACACACATGTTTTGGGTATGCTTTCTTGTTTGTATTTGTTTTGTTCTCCAGAATTAATAGCTAGGGGATGTGCCTTGAACATTCCCACAACCACTGAGTGAGTGGCAGGGCTGCAGGAGAAATTATGGCACGTTTCTAATTAAACAAAAATGACCCAGAAGAGGCCAAAAGCAAGGTTTGGGATTCAGCAACCTCAACCACTATTTTAACCACATTTTAATACTTGTTTTCATTTGTCCCAACTCTTTCCACATTTCCACTTCTTCCTACAGATGGAACTACTAAGGACAAAACTGGAATTGAGGGAACTGTTTCCTCCTTCTTAAAGCTTGATCTTTTCCAGTGTTTTGTATAAATTATTTAAATGTTCATACTCCAGATCAGAGTACAGACAGGTGAGACATGACTCAAGGAATGCTCAGGCACCAAAAAAAGCCTTGATGAATACAAGTGTTATGAAAACCTTGTGGGGCAGCACAGAGGCAGCAGAGCAGTGACATTCCCTGCTCCATGTGCAGGACCCTGGCCATGCTGGGGATGGCATTTCCCTGGGAGTGTCACTTGGAACAGGCCCCTGGCCCAGCACATCCCACACAAGCTCATTTGATGGTGGTATTTCCCAACATAATATGGTCTCAGAAGGGGATTGCCTAAAATAATACTAAGCCCTACAATTTATTCACACAATTCCCCCTGTTTGTAGCAGATAAATAATAAGCCCTAAAATTTAGCCCCTAATAAATAATAAGCCCCTACAATTTATTCACACAATTCCCCCTGTTTGTAGCATACTGAGGTAATTTTTTTTCAGGACGTTTTATCTGAATGCCTGGAAGTTTCCTACTGGTGGAAGCTGCTAGCTCTCCTTTTGCTAAGCCTCTCACCCAT
Organism: Hypocryptadius cinnamomeus; assembly: GCA_013400635.1. Classification (NCBI taxonomy): domain Eukaryota; kingdom Metazoa; phylum Chordata; class Aves; order Passeriformes; family Zosteropidae; genus Hypocryptadius; species Hypocryptadius cinnamomeus. Next base: position 32,782 of record VYZP01059388.1, read on the forward strand.
CCAAACTCCAATTAATCATCTCAATGTAATTTTAACATCAGCATTTCCATTCAGCATTAAATAACAGCTGAGATCTGAAACTTCAGCATTCTGGAAAACACTCCCAATGAATCCAGGCTGGGCTGAGAGCTGGGATGGGATAAAGGTCTGGCTCAACTGGCAGAGGTAGCCAGGGCTGCTCTGAGGTGAAAGAGCAGCACATGCTGGCCTCAGTCTCCCAAACACAGCACAGGGAGAAGGGATTGGTAACAATCCAGGAAAGAAAAGGCTTGGGAGGCCAAAGCCCTGTATTTTTGTGGGCAGGTCTAATTGAAACCTCTCCAATTGCATTTTTGGATTTTCTCAAGCTCTAATGGGTTCTGCAAGAGGGCCCAAGCTTCACTCAGGCTCTTTGCCTCATTAGCAAACTGACAGCCTGGTCCCAGCTCTCCCGAGGCTTGAGGAGTTCCAGGAGCATCATTCCACCCTTTTTCCCTTTTATTTTCAAGCCCATGCCTCCAAAGAATTGGCAGTCCACCACTCAAAAGTTCAAAAAGCTCCAAACCACATGGGGCCCCAGAACAGAATTTCAAACAGGGAAGAAAAGTGCAGGTTTGGGTGCCTGATGTGTGGGACCATCCACAAGAATTTCAGCTTAAAAATAACTCCCAAGGGCACAATTTACTTCATGAAAGTCCAAAAATTACTGTTCTTCAAAAGCAGTTTAGGCCAAAATTAGACAGCACAGCTTGAGATTTGGAACACAGTGAGTTGCTCCCCATGTTGCACAGGGAGGGAATGAGAGAAGTTTGATTTAAGGAAAATTTAGCACTGGACACAGTAAATACATGCATAGCCCAGCTTAGACTGCTCTTCTGCTTGAGAAATTTCATAAAAAAACCTGAACTGGAAGGGACTCACAAAGAACATCAGTCCAGCTTCTGCACAGACACCCCAGTTTCAACAGTGAAAATCTGAAAAGGTCAAAACCAACCACATGGAATGTCCAAAAACCGCCTTCAATTGCAGCTCATGTCCTTGCAAAGGACAAGGCTGCCAAACACAGAGTCTGGCCTGTTCACAGGAGAAGGAAACCATGACCCTGTGCTGGCAATGAGCCAGACCCAGGGCCTGGGTGTGTCTGGGAGAGGTTTGTTTGCTCAATGCACAACACAGGAGATGTTCAAAGTTGAACATTTCACACAGTCCTGGAATGGTTTGGGTTGGGAAGGACCTCAAAGCCCATCCAGTGTCATGGCAGGGACACCTTCCACTGTCCCAGGCTGCTCCAAGCCCTGTCCAGCCTGGCCTTGGGCACTGCCAGGGATCCAGGGGCAGCCACAGCTGCTCTGGGCACCCTGTGCCAGGGCCTGCCCACCCTGCCAGGGAACAATTCCTGCCCAATATCCCACAAAAATCTCCCCTGTTCCAGTGGGAAGCCATTCCCTGTGTCCTGTCCCTCCATGCCTCGTCCCCAGTCCCTCTCCAGCTCTCCTGGAGCCCCTTCAGGCCCTGCAAGGGGCTCTGAGCTCTCCCTGGAGCCTTCTCTTGTCCAGGTGAGCAGCCCCAGCTCTCCCAGCAGAGAAGCAAAGCAGATTATTTCAGTCCCCAATTCCTGCTTCCAGCCCTGGTTCCCCAAGGACTGAACACATTTCTGTTCTCACTGAGATCAAGGGCACTGCCCAAATACCTTGGCTTCAACTCACAGGGCTTGGGATCTGCAAGGGGCTCTGAGCTCTCCCTGGAGCCTTTTCTTGTCCAGGTGAGCTCCCCCAGCTCTCCCAGCCTGGCTCCATACCCTCTAAGCCTTAGGAATCCTGCCTGGTGGGATTGACCTGCCTGGATTTAGGGTGCAGGGAACTCCCCTGTGAGTCAGGGCTGCTCTTTGTGGCTGAAGGAATGAATCACACCCTTGAACTCCTGATTTCTCTGCAGCTCAGGGACACATTGATGGAACCAACACCAAAACACAGCAGCACAAACCTCATCAAAAGTGTCTGCTCCTCTCTTTAAATTGATTCTAAATTGATTTTAAATTGTCCTCTCCTCTTTTTAAATTGATTTTAAGTACCTGTCACTTGGTGTGCCCTAACAATCCAACAGCATTTTCTACTTAAACAACTCTAAAATGCAGTAACACCCCCCAGACATTTTCAGATAATGAACATCCACAACTGTAATGAACAATAAAAAGGGCAATCATACCACTCAAGTTTCGACTGTTAATTCTAAAATTTAGAGGTGCAAAAGGTTTTGAGGACACAATTCTCCCACCTGGAAAAAGGAGGAAAAAAAAAAAAAAACAAAGACCACAGTCAGCTCCATTATTTGTTCTAGAAGTAACTACTTATTAAACATAACCCAGTACAGAGCCCTAAAGAGCAGTCCTATAAAACTGCCCCTTATATAGCATTAAAAAATAAAGAAATCCCTTAATTCTCATTCTGAGAGCCCCAAGAAAGCCAATCCACGATTCCTGCCAGGTGACACCTCAAGGATCATTTAAAATGACAGATTTGAAACACGTGGAAAAAAAAGAGCATGTTAATTCTCAGTGGCAATCTAAAGAAATTTCAATTATCTCCATCCTACTTGGGATCTTTTATACAAAAGCCCCCAAAGCCCTTTAATTTAGAGGCCACTAATCTCCATTTTATGGGTATTTGGGGTCATTCAGCAGAGCCTGAAGCACGCTCTGGGAAGAGAAATCAGGTTTCATCATTGTAAAGGGTTCTTGAAACATCTCCACCTTCCCACTGCTCTCAAGCCACCATTAAACAAGTTTGAAAACTTAAAAACAATCCAGTTAAATTAAAGAAAACAGCTTAAGTTTGGGGGTTTTATGGTTTGTAGCAGAGCCCAAAAGTCACATTATTTATTTCAGCACAAAGCTGTGCCATGGGAAGCCACGGCTGCTTTGTTCACACCACACATTTTTCTTTTCAGAAATTGTTATTTCTGTCATTTCTGCCACAACCAAGTAAAATTGTTACTTTTCCCAGTGGTTAAGAGCAAAGAAAAGACACCCAGGGCAATGGAGAGGCCACGATGGGGTTTGGGGGTGTCCCCAGGCTGCAGTGTGACTTCTCAGGAGCACCCAGTGACACTGTCCCAGTTTTTATGGAATTGTGGAACCATTAAGGTTGGAAAAGACCTTTAAGATCATCAAGTCCAACCATCAAAATCCATCCCACTAAACCCTGTCCCCAGGTGCCACCTCCCCACAGGTTTGGAGCGTTTCCAAAATCAGGAGTTAACACCCAGCTCTAAATGAGCCAACTCTGAAGAGGAGAAGTGAATTCTGTATGGAATTACAGACTGGCCTCCCAAACCTGTGCCTCTGCAGACAAGAATCATGGAATGGGTTGGGTTGGGAGGACTTTAAATCTCCCCCAGTGCCACCCCTGCCATGGCAGGGACACTTTCCACTGTCCCTGGCTCCTCCAAGCCCTGTCCAACCTGGCCCTGGACACTGCCAGGGATCCAGGAAGTTTGGCCTTGGCTGTTGGGTGTTTTGTGAGCTCCCAAAAGAGGGAAGGATGGAGCAGCAGCTCCTCCCACCCCAACCCTGCTCCAGAGCTTTCCCAGCAGAGGGGATGCTCCAAGGAGCCAGGCAGGTGTGGGCAGACACAAAGGGAGGAACTCGAAATCCCACTGTGGTGCAGACACTTGGCCCCAAGGCACAGAACAAACCCCAAGGCCTGGCTTTGCCAGCTGGAACTGAGCCCCCCTCCAACCCCAGCTCCCACAGCAATCAGGAAAGAAAGGGAAAAACATTCCCAGTTGGATTTACCTTCCTTCATGTTCGCAAAGCGCTCCTTCAGCTGGTGATCCACCTCAGGCCCGAAGGCAAAATTATTCACAAAAATAACACTGCAAAACAATGATCCAGGTAAAGATCAGGGAGCCAGGAACAGCCCACAAGGACCCCCAGTCCCACCACAGCCACTTGGAGCCTTCCCAGTCACTCCTGCCATGGACAAACCTGCTTGTCCCCAACTCTACAGCTCCTGTCACCCAAAACATGGAGAGCAACACTCAGCTCTTCATCCTGCTGCTTCTTGGTGGGGACTTAAAATCTTGCAGCAAAATATCAAAATGCATTTTAGAATGATAAAATTGTTTGGGTTGGAAGGGACCTTAAAGCTCATCCAGTGCCACCCCTGCTATGGCAGGGACACCTTCCACTGTCCCAGGCTGCTCCAAGCCCCCTCCAGCCTGGCCTTGGGCACTGCCAGGGATCCAGGGGCAGCCACAGCTGCTCTGGGCAATCTCTTACTCTTCCAGCTCCAAATTCCCCATAATGCCAGAAGACAGTGACATCTTATCACATTTTCCCTGTCCTAAACCCAGCACTTCAGCCCTACCCACAACAGAGGAGTTACATCTTTGCTTCTGGGTTAAGAAATTCAGTGAGGGGAGGGGCTGTTCCTGAAAAAAACCAATCATATGGAAAGAAAGAAATCTGCACAGAGGTAGAACCCCACAAATGATAAAAGGGCTTGGGAAAGAAACAGAACATGCCACAGATTAAAAAAGAAACACCCCTCTAGTTTAAAGGTCTAATCAGCCTGGCCTAATTGTCACTGGTGCCCATTTGGTGCCCAGGCTGCAACAAGAGTCCTCAACACCTCTTGGAAGTGGTTGAGCTTCCTGCTGAATAAACATGTCAGGGCTTGGCATGGAGCTCAGGGAAAGGTTCTTGCCCCCGAGGGTGCTGGCACTGCCCAGGCTCCCCAGGGAATGGTCCCGGCCCCAAGGCTGCCAGAGCTCCAGGAGCGTTTGGACAGCGCTGCCAGGGATGCTCAGGGTGGGGTTGTTGGGGTGGCTGTGCAGGGACAGGGACTGGGCTGATCATCCCTGAGGGTCCCTTCCAGCTCAGGGTATTCCAGGATTCTGTGAAGTGTAAAAGCCATCCTGGCCTATTGTTCCCACATGAAGAACTGATTTCTTTGCAGGAAAACTCCCTTTCCAGTGCCTCCACACATGAAACGTATTCAACAAGGACACAGGGAGTTTAAGAGCAGCACTCAAAGCTATTAAAAACCACGAATGAAAAAAATGTTTATGCACCAAGGGGAAAAAAAGTTATTCTTGCTACGCCTTGCTCTTGGAAATTTGGGAAACCCTGCCTGGCAAGTAAAGCTAGCAGGGGTTTCTTCCTCCTCCTTCCCATGTGCCAAAAAAAAAAAGGCCTTGCAAAAGAGCCAAACATATTAATGGGACTAGAAAACATCCAGGAGAGGAAGGGAAGAAGCCAGAGCCTGCAGATGTGTTTTTACAGTGTTCACTCTGGCACAGGATTCTGTGCGTGCGTGCAGGGCACAGGAACCCTGAATCCCCTTGGGCTCAGCCCTCCTTCCAGGAGGTTTTGCCAAGCCACAGGAACAGGAATCCCCTGGAACACACAGGGAACCACGTCCTGGTAGCAGCACCATCCCTGGAACTGTCCAAGGCCAGACTGAAGAGAGCCTGAGGTAGAGGAAGCTGTCCCTGCCCATGGCAGAGGTGGCACTGGATGGAATTTAAGGTCCCTTCCAACCCAAAGCATTCCAGAATTCCCTGATCCTGCACTAGAATGAGGTGGAGCAGCACTGAGACACAGAGTGAGCGCCATGCCACACAAACCAAACATCTCCCAGCGCTTCTGGGTGCAGCCAGAGCTCCTGCAGCCAAAAATTTCTCTAAAAAATTTAAATTAATTCCAAGGAAAGTTGCCCGGGCAGTAGAGGATTGTGCACTTGGAATAACAAGCAATAAAGCCAAACCCAAGTGTGCTGCAAGGCTGGGACAAGTCTGTCCACAAATTAAAAGGCACCTCCAGAAGAAAGTGAGGGGCAGAATCCTGCAGGAGTCACCAGCCTGGCAGACGCCTCCTCCAGCCTCTCACAACCAGAGCTTTGGGAGCAATCCAGAAATTGCCACAACTCCGAAGGCTTTCAGAGCTCTCTTTGACAACTCCCTTCCATTCCCCCACATAACAGGGTGGCCCAGAAGGTCATATAAAAATAAAGAGGTTTTTTCTACCCATAAGTCTGAAAGAATGCAAAGCTTTAAAAATACAGACGACTTTTATTGCTTTTAACAAATTTACTCCCTTTCTGCTCCCTCAGAAAGGAGCCCAACCCTCTGCATTTAGTTCTCCACATAAATAAGTCTTCAAGACAATTAGTTTAAATGAACTTTCAATTTAAGTTGAAACAAACTCACTTGGGTCTTTTCCTTTATATTAGAGGGAAAGTGAGCCTGTGAGCCCCAATAGCCAAGAGAAGGAGTGTTTTGCCAGAATCCCTGACATGAACTATAGGGATATGCAAAACAAATGGAGGTTTGTGCTCCTCTTATAAGCAGAATTTATCTTGGATACACCCTTGTATGGAATATCATGGGACGTGCACTCCAAGCCATTCTTCTAGTCAGAAAACAGGATCTAAAGGGGCCAGTGTAAGAGTTGGCAGATAGACTTTGGGTATTTGCTATGGAAATTCTATATAAAAAGCTGGCCAGCCTCCCAATTTCCATTATACAAACTCCCAAATATCCAGCTCAGAAAGCAGCATTCAAGTGCTGTACTGTACCTTGTGTTTGCAATCCTCTCCCTCCATTCTTCTGAGAGGAAGTCACCTCTTTCCAGCTGAAAACAAGAAAAGAACAGAAATACAGAGGGGTTACCAGGGCTCCCTCCTGCTCCCTTCAGAGAGGCACAAACAGGCTGCACCAGCTCCCTGACCCCACAACAACCAGGGACAAGTGAAACCTTTTGGAAAGCCAGAGGTGGAGCAGGAAAAGCTGACCCTGAGGTTTCTCCCTCCCTGCTCCCACCCTCGGCTGCTCTCCTGCATGGGAAGAACAGGGAAGGGTTCTGCTCCACGGAGAAGCCAGAAGTGCTGGCACTCACTGTAAAACTGATCAGCAAATGCCTCCTGAGGGCCCCCAGGGCTGGTGATCCCCCCTCAGCACAGGGAGCTGAGCATGGATTGGGAGCAGCTCCTGCTGGGAGCCCTGGCTCCCAATTCAGGCTCTTGCTGCACTGCATAAACAACAGTCTGATTTTTGTGCTGCTAAATATAAACCCTGAGCACTTCTAACACTTTCAAGTTGGAATGAAGTAACATAAAGGCTTGTTTGAAAATAAGTACAGTTATGACTTCAGTGGTTGTGGAGCACCTTTCTGGTGACACCACATCCAGCCCCAGGTGAGCACAGAGCTCTGGCACAGACTGAGGTTTCCTCAGTCGTGTTCTGGAAATGAGAGAGGAGCCCATGGGCCACACTTCTGCTGTGCCACCAGCCAGGCAGGAGGAGGGTTGGGGGAGGAAGATAAGAGAAAGAGAGAAAAAATAAAGTGCAAGACTCAAATTAATGCTGATGACACCCTTTGAAGATGATGGTTTGTGCCAGAACCTCAGGAACATCAAAGCAACTGCTGAGGATCTGTTTCCTGCACTGATTTCTCTGTCTGGGAAGGAGTGAGGATTTCACATGGCAGCACTAATTCTCATTAGTGACAACTCCAAAGTGCTAGCACTGCAGTGCAGACATTGGAACAACTTCCATCCCTCAGGGCTGGGAGCATCCAAAGGGAGCTCCTGGTGCCACGCAGGGACACAGAGGGGGTGACAAACCTGCCTGAACCACTGTGAAGGACAAAGCCACAGGTGCCAACAGGAATGGGGCTGCTTCCAGGAGGAAAGGAAGGGGAAAACCACCAAAATGTCCTGCTGCTACACAAGAGGGCTGAGAAAAGTGGACATCCAGGGTTGTCAGGCAACAGACCAAGAACTTCGTCAAGAGCCTGAAGTGCTAGAAACTGAAGAGAGCAGGTCAGATTAGCTGAAGTTATTCAGAAATACCTGTTCCACCAGCTGGGCTGAAATCAGAGTTAAACCAGAATTGCTACCTGTGATCTCCCACCTGCTGGGAGGGGAAGCAGCTTTGACATCCCTGCTGTAATAAAACTAAAGGATAAGCTGGAAGCTGAACTCAAAGATCCAACCCAAGGACATCTTGCTGGGTACTGTCAGAATCTAAACCAGAGACTCAACACCAAAAAAGTTCTAAGAAGAGTTTTTCTCATCTAAGGAAAGATTTTTTTCTGGATGTCTACATGTGGACACCACCTCTAGATTGATTTTAAGAGATAATTTTGTCTCAGCCTTATCTATTCTTGTAGTGAACAGCTCCATGGTTGAGTAACCAAGACAAAGTCAAAGAAAAACACAGTTGCCTGTCATGTGGGTTATTTTCTAACAACTTTTGCAAGTCAGCTTCTCGATGGCATCCTCCACACCACCAGTTTCTAAAGTCTCCACAGGGTTTTCCTACACTAACAGGGAAAGAAAAACATTGGGAAAACCAGGAACCACAACCGTCACAGTCTGCAAGAGAACAGAGAAGCAGCGTAACATGAAACGATTTTGAAATGCTAAACTTCATAAAAGGTCTTGAAATCCAACCTATATGGCTGTTAGGCCTCACTTGGGTCCAGTTTCACTGTGTGTTTGCCCTGTCTGTGTGGTTAGAAGAGCACTTATAACCAAAATCTCCAGGTTTTAACCTGATATCACCCATGGAGGATGAACACTTTGCAAGCCAGAGTCATTTAACAATTCAAATGAAGCACAGCCCAGCTTAAACACATCTATTTTTGTATGGCACTGCTTCCCCAGCTCATGCTTAGCCAAGAGTCAAGGGAAAAACTTCACCAGGAAAAACACTGGAGTTCAGAAATAATCAGATGAGCAACTGTGGCTGGGAGAAAATGGGTTATTTTTTCCCTCTGGAAGCAAGGCAGTGATTCCTGGATGTTCCCCTGTAACAGGGACTGAGCTGCCTGACCCTGTAACCAGCTCCTTACCCACTGTGCTGGGGCACTGATCAATAAATGATGCCCTAAAAGAAGGAAAGGAGCTGTTTACCCATCAACTGACACAGAGAATTAAAAAAAAAAAAAAATCCCCCCAAAATCCCACTCAGCTCAGTAGTTCGCAATAATTTTGAGAGTGAAACAAGAACTGGGAAGGAAAATCCAGTTGATTAAGGAAAGTCCAGCCTGCTGAAGCAGCAGAGCTGGGCCATGCTGGTCACTCAGGGAGAAGGGGACACATCCACACAGTGACAGCCACAGGGCCACGCTCAATCTCTTCCTCCACTGTCCCCTCCCTCACCCTGTTCCTCCTCTCTCTCAGAAACTTAATCTCCTTAGTGAATAATGAATGGAAGGGACCATCTGTAACACAGATATTTTCATCTGATTAGACAATGCAGGAGATGCTTTATCTAACAGGATAATTAGCTCAGAGAAATCGCCTCCAGAGCTGCTGCCTGCATTGCTTCTAAATTTAGAAGCTGGACCAGGTTTTTATTCAGGTTTTACAAACAGCCACTGCAGGAATACACTCAGCAACATCTGATTCCTGTAACTCTTCCTGCAACTGGATGGAAAGCAGCAGGTCCCAGCCTGGGGGAGGCAGCCAGAGGTACACAGAGGGTGTGAGTTCAAGTGACTACAGAGCAAATGAGGCTGCAATTTTGTGTGGAAACATGGCTGAAGAGGTT
>VYZP01059389.1:5053-32303 GCA_013400635.1 Hypocryptadius cinnamomeus
AAACATCTGGAATCACAGGGGGAGCTTGTCTGCTGAGCTCAGCAATAAGGATCCCTGTAGCTACAGCTCCACCCCACTGTTAGGGGACTTAGAAGGCACTTAACATTTACTGTCTTTACTATAGTATTACAAGTGCATTTGATATCATATGTATAGTATGGTCTTTTAGATTTTACACATAAATATTTTTGGGGTATAGTTCAGAATGAAACATATCCACAGAGAGATAAGCGTCATGATGTTTTAATTTAATTTAGTAACTAGTCCTGATATTAAAGGATATTTTACTTAAGTAACCATGCTCTGTTTATATCCTCGTACATTTGCTTGAACTTTAGAATTCTGAGTGATGATTCAACACCAGAGCAATAATGCACCTCAGGTGATTGGGAAAAGTACATTCTGAACATGCAGATATTATTCTTCACTGTTCATTTCAACTGGAAGAATTTAGTCTTTGATCATGAGACTGGAGTATTTGATTCTGCTCTCACTGAAGTCAAATAAGAGCATCACTGTTGGATAGATGTCTGTAAAATGTTAGGATATATGTGTTGATGAGACTGCAGCTGAAATTGTTTAGTGCTTTGGGTTTTCTTTCACTGTTACTGGGCTTTAAAAGCAACAACAATATATAAATGCTGCTATAACTACTTGGTGTTGGAATAAAAAACACTCTTATTGACTTGGAGTTTGGCATTCCCTGCAGTCAAATGAGGTCTTATTTTACTGAGACATATAATTATTTTAGAATCCTATTGTGTAAATATTGCTGAAAAACAATCAAGTACAGGTGTAAGCCTTGGACCCTTCGGAATTTTCCACAAGCTAGAACAATTAGTTTATATTTTATATCTATGTGTGTGTATGTATATATACATGTAGATGTGCACACCTGTTTCTTTTACTTTCAGATTTGTATACTTATGGGGTTAAACACTGACCAAAGTGTACATACCATTCAACAGGGACTTAAGGGTGGGCTCAGCCCCTCCATACTACCACAATCCAAACTGCAATAAAGGCAACTTGGTATTTGAAACCAGAGGACTTATATACTTAGAATTAAACAGCTTCTGAAGATCTTTATTAGAGCAGGTTAATCAGCTCCTCACCAGAACACACCATCATTTCAATAATGAAGTTCTGTGCTCACATTCACTGAAGCAGAACTCTTCACTTTCTTCTAATTTTTAACAGAAAGGAAATAAATATATGTTATTTAGTCTGTTTTATCTTTCTTTTTTTTTTTGTAAAAAATTAGATACGCAGTTGCCGTCAATTCAGATCTAAACTACTACCTTCTATGTTGAATACAAATATTACATAAATTATATTTTTGAGTCACTCGTGGAATAGATATGGAATTATTAGACATGCAGAATGTAAACAGTAGGGCAAAAGTCTCTGAATTGACCTTTGAAAGAAAGTTATTTAAATAAGTAGAGTGAAAACAAGAGGTAAAAAGGGTGCAATTCAGAAGAGAAATGTGATTCATAATTTCCTAGAACAAACAAGTACATTTAAATTCAGCAGTGCTAAAAAAAGGGCGAATATTTACGTGATCAGAATCTCACCCAGCCCAGTCCCCACACTTGTACACATGAATAACTTTACACACTTTAGCAGCAAGAGTTTCTTGAATGGCATTGCTCAGGTAAGAAATGTATTGTATCTGTCCATCACCACATAATTGTTACGCACTGTGAGAAAAGCTTTCCAGTCTAAAGAAAATAATATCACAATCTAAAATAAACATTTTTAGAAATAAAAATTTTAAAATTACCTTTATTTGTAGATTGTGCTATTAATAGCCACTGATTTTTAGGTCATACCTCATTAAGAGCTTCTGTACCAATGAAACTTCTTTCTAGATTGACAGGTGGCTGCTTTAACCAAAAAAAAAAAAAAAAACAAAACAAAAAAACAAACAAAAAAAAATCTTATTTTGAAGGCTTTTTATCATGAAAAAACCTCTCAAGCAGCCCAGTGCATTGTGATTTCCCTGGTTCTTTTCCTTCTGAGCTGTTCAATTAGTTGGAAATCTCTCTCTGATGGACTGAAGCAGCTTGAGTGAACGCCTGAGCGCACAACCAATTAGGCTCATTTGAAGTTGCAGAATTGCCTTCTTTGGTGTTAAAACCCCATGTCAAACACTGGGTCTAAGATCATTTGTAGTACAAAATGAGATTGACAGAGCAGCTGTACCAGGGGGCATGCCTGCTGGACGACTTAATTGTGGGGACTGAAGGGCCATCATGAACTGGCGTGTGGAGATTGTATCACCACTGCTGCATTACAAATGCTCTTTATTAACAGTGATCTCTAATCAATGAGCTCAGGCTTTTTGCCAGGGCTCCAAAATCAGATAGGCAGCTCTCCTCACGAGGAATAGGAGGAGTCACGGGAGCAGGGTGCTTCGCGGAGAGCGGGAGCAGGGATGCCCTTCCCGGCACCTGGGTGGTGCGGTGGAGCCGCAGGGAGGGACGCGGACACGCAATAGCGCTGAGCTCTCCCGCGTCAGCTGGGCCGGGCATGTGGCACTGCACCGGCAATCCAACTCAGACTGGCATCAATGAAACATGGCTACTTCAGCAGAAAGATAGTTTGGGAGTCAAAGAGACTGCACCAACTCACGCTGGTGTGAACGAATAGTCTTGGTGGTGGAATAATGTCTATAATTTAATGTTAACCCTGTGATACAAATGATGCAAAGGAAATACAGTAGGTTTAGTTTCAGCAAATTAATAAATAAAACCCCGGCATACTTTATTCTTTTGATAGAATATCTTTAGTATTTTTAGTAAGGCATATTGCTTTTGAAAAGAGTAATTGCTTTCCACTGATGCTTCCAAGTCAACAGTTTTGTTTATTCCTCCATTATTACAACCAACGTCCTCTTAGTGTAACAAAGTGGGTTGTTTTTCTGGGAACAAATAGATGTATCTGAAAAAAATGTTCAAATATTGCTTTATGATGAGACAGATATATACCCCAGCTCTAAGTCAACCTCCAAGCCAAAATCAGCAATAGCTGATAGTAATTACCTACCCAATGCCTTTGCTGTGAGGACAACTTCACTTGTTGTTTTCAAAGGTATTTCACTCTTCTCTCTGTCACTTTCTGAAAGAATCCCGGAAAGGGAAGTAAGAGATTTGAGTGAACGATACAGGAACAGTTCAACTAGTGTGGCAAATCACATGCAGATGAGCTCTAGTATAATTGAATAGTTTGTGCCCCTTCACTATATAGGCTGTTAATTTTTAGGTGCATAACCTAAACTTCTGGCTTCTCACATGAGTCAGAGTGACAGGTTTCATGTTTCATTACAAGCATTTTTTTTCTTTGGTTTATTTATTTATTTTTGCAATATATGATTATCTGTTCAGGTGTTTATTACAAAAATATTTTTTTCTGAAGGGTTTATATTGCTATTACCAGTAATTAATTCCCACATATTTCTAAAGTCTGATTTGCCTTGTGTCATTTGCATCTGTTGCAGCATAGGCAGCAGGCAGCCGAAATCAAATAATTTAAAGAAGTGTTTCTGAAGTAAATAGCTGCACATGCAATATTTTAAATTATCCTTAGGAACTCTCTTTTACCATAATACATACAGGAAACTGAACAGTAAACTTGACATTGTTTAGACTGCAGATTTTATCACTCCTACGTCATGGTTCTCATATGATTCCATCCATCTGCTCACTCTTTTCTTACAACTAGAGAGTGAGCTCTGAGGTGGGAATTGTATTTCTGTTCTCTGTACATTGTCTAGCTCAACATTGCCTTTGACCAGTGCCCCAGGAAACTACAGTGAAATCACTTACTGCTACTCTTACCAGAAATTATAAGAAAAATGCAAGCGTCTCACTAGTTTAATGTTGGAATCAAAATGTCATTTTATTCTATTATTTATGCAGTGTTTATTTACCTGTTGGCAGATCTTGTGAAATGTTCCTTCTGTGTCAGCAATTTCTGATAGTAGGGTTGTGAAAGGTACAGAACATGCATATAAGAAAAGTTTTAGTAAATCAAAATAATAAAAAAAATTAAAAAGCTCAATCCTTTTTAAGTAACAGAGTGTTTATTCAGTGTATCCATCAGTACACTTGACCATCATGTTTCATACTTGCTTGTATTTTTGCCTTGTTAAGACAAGTTCACTTCAACAAAAACAAGTGTCTAAACTGATACTCTACTGTAGAGTGAGGAAATAAATAATCATTTAAAATGTGTCTGAAATTAACTGGCTATGTGTTTGCTCATACTAATATTGTTGCAACTAAACTAATGCCTCACCCAGTCATTAAACATATGAAATGTTTCTTTTTTCCTCTCACAGTTTCTGCATATTCACCTATCATATTGACCACATATCTCAGAGTATGACCTTACATAAACTGATTGCAAAGCCACTGAAATCTGGTTCTATTGTCTTTCTGTTACTTTTCCAGTTCTACAATCTCTTTTTTTTTTTATTTTTTGTCTTGTTCACTATATCTTACAAAATCTTACTGCCAGCAAAGATCAGAATATAACACACATCGGCTGTGGAAAGGTCTGGACGATTACACCCAGGCACAATTATTCTGCAAATTTGCAAGCTATCAGCAGCCTGTGAAAGTTTGTTTCCAGCTATGCTGGTGAATAGGTATGTAGCATGCTGTCAGCATCAAGCAGAACTCTGGTTTCAAATACCAGAGTGGAGATTGCATAACTCTGGGAGAAGACTGCAGCCTCCTTGAACAGGTGGTTGTCCTGTCTCTTGAAGGATGCATGATAAAGAAAGGTCATGAGTAGTGTGGAAAGTTGTGTGAAACTCCTTGCTACATTTTGAAAGTACGAAGTAGAGTTTCATTAAAAGCATATATGGAAGCTTTTTTTGTCAGGCTTTGTTTAAGTCAAAGTATTTTCCCCTTCTCCTACTCAGTGTTGTGAAAGATGAGACCATGGATTTATTAAAAATATACCTTGCTTCTTTAAATCTGTTCAAATTCTTCCATGCTTATTGTCTTTAAATGATTTCAAAGATATAAAAGGAATAAATGTTGATCCTTTTAAGTTTTCATGCTCATTTGTATGCTAAATGTTTTTGTATAGAGAAATCAAATTGTCCACACCTGTGGAAATGCCATATACTACACTTACCTGTATTTTTATTTAGGGAAGTCAAGGATTTTTCTTCAAGGATTTTCATAAGAAACAGAAAGAAAATTAAAACATAATATACAAATGTATTGGCATTGCTAATCAATAATCTGTGACTTCATATCTGGCTCTCAAAAGGAGGTTTCCTGCAGCTGGAAGTAAAGGAGAGAATAGTGTCACTGATATTCTCAAGATGAATCTTTTAAAGATGAGTCAAACATACAAGGTAACACCATGACAAGAACAGACAACACCACTGTACCTGCAATTGTGTTTGGAATATACAAACATATTTTTGAGACTAAAAAACTATTGCCATTCATTAGGTGGATTCAAGACTTCCTAGAAGAAGACTTGCTGTTTAACTAGCAGGCATTGGTATTTTGTATCTTTCTCTCTGGTGGCACTAAGCAATCTCAACTAAACAGACTGTGCTTAATTTTATTATTCGGAGAATGATAAATAATGACAAGCTTCAATTTAGTTATGAAAGCTTTTTTGTGTTTCTTATCTCTGCTACCTTTTGTTAATTACCAGAATATAAGGGATGTCTTGAATAAAAATATTCTGTTACTCAAGTTGCATACAAAAATTCTAAACATGCAATATTAAAATAATACTATTATTTGCAAGGCTCTTTTTTCCTAGTAAAGCCGACAGACTCAAATACCAATTGATTTGCAGCAATACACCCAGATTGGGATTCATCTTCCATAATGTAAGGTTCCTCTATTTAGTAGTCCAAGTCACTGTGGTTTCCTTTAAGATCAAAGGAAGTAAGCACGTAACTTCAGAAAACAATTAATGTAGCCTGTCTTAATACAGCCACTTTAAAATTAAACTAATTGTATGTTTCTCTCTTGGACTAGATATGGCCCCTAGAGAGTCTAACCTGAATTTAAGCAACTTTTAGCATCTAAATTAAGGAAGATGAATCTTCACCCCATTTGTAAATCTGTCTAATTTACAACCAAGCCAGAAAATCTGCTGCTATAGCTGCATGAGACAACATCAAGGCTGCTATGGTGACCCTGAAAGATTTTACCTTTTCAGTTTTGCTCCAGTAACTGTAAGTCATTAATACGTCCCTGATTATTCATTATCAATTTCTTTTTTCATTTATTACCCTTTTCCATATGTGTGGATATGTTGACATGCTTCTCTGAATAATATTTAACGTTAGCAACAGCTATCGTGACCAAGCAGAATTTAAAACATAAGGAGGTCTTTGCTCATTTATGCTTTAGCAATTCTTTTTTTCAGGAGCCAACCTGCTAATAATATAAAAAAATATTAAATGAAGAATGACATCCAGGAGAAATGAATATCCTAAAAGCAGTAGAATCTCCAGAAAGAAAATAAGCAGAACATGAACAGGCTATGGATAACTTCAAAGTACTGTATTCTGAGCCTATTTTATTCATTTTATGGTTCTATTATCAATCCTATTTATAGGTATTTGCAATGATAAAAGACCCAAAATTAGGAAGTCAAACCAACTTAATGAAAAAACATGAAAGAACAGTAATAGTATATTTCATGAGTAGTCCAAATTAAGTTATCTTCAACTTTGATGTGGGTATTTGCAAATTATTGTCCATTTGGATTAAATGTGAAGCATTTAAAAACATTTCTTTAGTATTGTTTCTTGAGTGAAAACTGTTGTTCCTTACATTTATATAGAAGTAGAACCTTTCCTCCAATAGGAAAAATACCTAAGGAAGCAATGATTCAGTTTATTGCTCCTATCAGGTGCTTGTTTTAATCATTTAATCTGTTAAAAAAACTAGTTTACTTATTTTTCCAAGTGGAAGCCTGATCTGTGCATGTTGTGTATCACCCACCTCTGTTGTGTAGCACAGTATTAAAAACTTCTATGATACTTTTATTGCACATACTCCTCTTTTGTTTCTTGCCAAACTTCTAGTCATGCATAAGTGCTGTTTCAAATTTCAAATGCTTCAAGCAGATTTTTCAATGTTGTTGCACAAATTATCATAAGATAAAATGGTACCATATAAGTTGCTGCTGTATTTTTGAAGCATCCAAACAATTTTTCTGTAGTGCAATGAGTTCTAGCTTGTTTCTAATATCAGTGAATGTTTCCACTGTTCTTCACCACGGTTTTAAGCAGTAATGCACTTAATGACTCACATTAAAGGCACTTTTCCATAGACCTTTTCCTGAGAAATAGAATGGAAACATCAGGTATCAGGGAATGCAGCTGGACCTTTTCAGAACCTGAAACTGTAGACATCTGTACTTAATATGCAGAGATATCAGTTAGGTTTTTTTCCTCTTGTTTTTCATATGGCTAATTATTACATCTTTTCATATGGTCTTCATCCTTTGTTAACCTCTTGTACTTGTTCCTCCTGGTTTGTGTTCATTTGTTTATGTTTGTTTGATTTCTGATCACCTTCCCTCACACTACCTTCTTTCCCCCTCCTATACATTTTTTTATCTTGTCAGTATCTCTTTTCCTTCCAAATTTTGCTCATCATACTGAGTAGATTTGTCTCACCATAGAAATGTTAAGTATTTTGTCTAAGGCCGTTATCTCAACTTTCTTTATGGTCAACAGGGAATAAATAAGTTAATCAAGGTTATTTATAATGTGCACTTTATACATCAGCCTCTGATAGGGTCATGTAAGACCTCACAGCAACCTCCACAACTTGAGGACAAAAACAGGGACTAAGAAACTCAGTCTAATTACTGTTGGTTTCCTTTATCCTTTTTTGATTTTAACTTTCTCCATGCATGGTTTCTGCATAGCAGATTAGATTGTGTATGTTGCAAATATGTTTTTGTCCTGTAAGTCAGCTGGTACATTTTAGATACTCTCTCCTTTTACTAATACTCTCCCAGGTGTCGATGGGATGGAGTGTGGACTGGAGACACAGGTTTCACCTGAAACAGAAGACAGACAGCTTTTCGTGGGATAGCTGAGCAGCAATTCATGAGTTGTTTACCAGGCATTCAGGCAGGCAGGCATTCATTCTGATGAAGAAAACACAGAACACCCTTCTAAAGAATTGCCGTGGACATTTCTTCTGCCTGAGATTCTTTCAGAGGTTTTTTTTTTCCCCGAGAAAGAAAAGAATCAATTTCATCAAGCATGCTGCATTTAACTGGAAAAAGGAAAAAAACCCAAAAAATTTCTCTGTGACAGTTTTATCTTTCACATGTTTTAATAAATTTTCTACACAGATGACTGGTAAGTTAAATTCAATTTAGTCAACCACAAAATGATCAGTGGTTTAGAGAAATGCTTTTTTAGCAGCAACACAATTTCTGGCAAGTCCTACAGCTTTTCTAGGCAATTAAAATTGACATGCACCCTTGGTTATCCTTTACATCACTTAAAATATAGCCTAACTCCTTCCAGGAAAATTGTAACTACTTTTTCTGAGACAAAATAGAAAAAAAAAACCTTCATGCATATTAAGCACCCTTACTTTATTATTTTGCAGTAACTTCAAAACACTGAGGTTCCAAAAGCCTAGTTAAGTAAGTAAAATACTTTACTTACTAGTAAATACCTCAGAAATAACCATTAAGCATCACATAGTCACACATGAAACAATCACTTTTTAACTAAGTCTTCTTTCCTTGCCTAAATCAGAGCAAGAATCCAAAAAACTGGGTTGAGAAGTTTGAGAACAATTTCATGTGCAGAAGCAGATGAAAAGAAAAGCAGAACATGCAAGCTAGGAGACATGATGGAAAACAGCAGGTAAGCAGAAAACCCTCCTCCCTTGAAATAGCTGGGACACCCCAACTTAAAAACTTGCAGCTGTAAAAAGTCTCTTGGAGCTTTGCTGATCTTAAGAGCTCAGTCTCAGTTTTGAAGGAGAAATATATTTCCACTGTTTTCTGTCCTGGATTATACTGTCACAGCTGCACTGACAGTGCTGCAGTATGATTTTTTCCAAAGAAAAATATTCATAAGAGACATCTTGTTTGTTGTGTTTGAAGCACTTTCTCTGGATGTTCCTCCAGCCAGGCAGAAGTTATTTCAGAATTTTACATCATTGTGCAATGTGAGTATCAAAGGGTATGGAAGCACCCCTCCTGACTTCTTTAAACTGTCCTGCTTCCTCCAAAAAATCAAACCAGATGACAGTTCGATTTCTTTGTTATTAGGAGGAGTGGGAAGAGTCTAGTGTTGTATACATCCTCAGACCATTATTTCTCTGCCAGCTTGAGTTTCATAATTTAATTCAATTCCAGTAGGGCAGAGCACAGCAATACATTTCATAAAAGAGTAAACTATGCAAACATGACATCGAAGTTATAATGCAGTATTCATATGCATGCTGAGTTGTCATTTTTATAACACAGCATTTTCACCAGAGGGACACTTAATTAAAAACAGATTCTTTGTATCTGGTATCGAACTAGTACCAACAATTAATTCATTCTAATGCCATTTTTCTA
This sequence comes from Hypocryptadius cinnamomeus, assembly GCA_013400635.1. Classification (NCBI taxonomy): domain Eukaryota; kingdom Metazoa; phylum Chordata; class Aves; order Passeriformes; family Zosteropidae; genus Hypocryptadius; species Hypocryptadius cinnamomeus. Next base: position 14,648 of record VYZP01059389.1, read on the forward strand.
TCAGGAGCTAGTCTTTAATTGTGTTGAAAAAAGCAGCATGCACATTTGATTTAAATTAAAGAAACCATACTGAGGCTCAGCCGGAAGCAAAAAGTGGATAACCATTTTGTAACAGTGAAAAAAAATCCTAACCATATACAAACTCCAGGAGACCATTGCTGAAGAGAAATGAGGCTGTCAACGTTATACAATACAGAGGATGGACAGGTGTAAAAGTAATCTCTTAGCATTATTGCCTCTAAGTTATTTAATACTAACAGTATACTTACATAAGACAATACCCAAATAAAGGTGTTCCCTGCCTCTAATCTCTGACTCAGATACACAGGGGATTGGAGCCAGTGGAAAATGCTAAGGCTAGAAATGTTGGGTTTGAGGATTTTCTTTTCTCACTCTTAAATTCACTTCTGTGCATTTAAAGAGAAGCAGTGCTTTAGCAGGCTTTTGAATGAGGACAGGGTGATGGGTTCTTAAATAAAGGGGTTAAAAATGATCCCTGTATTGTAAGAAACATGAGATACTATAGAGAAAAATAGATATGGCTGCTGCTGGTGAAAACACTGGAATGAGTTAAGTAGGGGTTGGATGTTTTTAGGCAAGAAGTTACGTTCAGAAAATCTTTTCACAGAAAATCTCAGTAAGATTTGGACGACCACTTTTTTTGCAGGACATTTCTGCAAACACCTGCTGCCAGATATGTCAGAATTTCACAAGCAGATGACTGCCAGACATGAGCCAGAGCTTTTTACCTGAGAAAGACACTTTGTGCCAGTATCTCCAGCATCAGGGCCTTATATGACATCCCTGAGGCAACATGTAGTGCAAAAAATGTTGGCCCCAGTTTTAGGGAACTGCTCTTCCACCCATGTTATCTTTTGTTATGAAGGTTCTTAAGATGTTTGTGCCTCCTTTGTGCCTAACTCTCGCTGAAGTCAAAAGAAGACTAATGACCAAGTTGGCCTCATTAGCTTTTCCCTCAATCATATTATGGTAATTTCTCACCTGTCTGTGGCACTGTATGTACTTTATTTCTATACAGCTCTCTTCTGTGAACTGCTACTTTCTTCTACAACTTCTTGCTTAGGATTTACTTGCTTTATGACATGTTATTCTTACTGCTTCTCAAATATGTTGTCTTTGTGTTCCTACTTTGAACTATTTGGAAAGTTACTTCATCTTTTTCTGGCAAAATGCAGAATAGATTCATGGGTCCAGTGATTTTGCTGTATCTAAACTCTCAAATCATGCTTCCATCTCCACATCTGAGCTTTCGGTTGTGCTTTTGACCAAAACCATAGAGAATATCAAGCTAAAGATCGGATAGAAAAGTCTGTAGCATGGACTACACAGCCTATGCATCACTGTTTGTATTAGTCAGCCCTTCTTCAGTAAGCGACGTCTTCATCTCAAGAGTTGGCAGCAGTGCAGTCAAGATAAAAACCATAGTGCTAATTTATTGGGAGGAACAAAGTGTGGTGGATTGATGCTGGCTGGATGCCAGGTACCCACCAAGCCACTCTGTCACTCGCCTCTGCAGCTGGACAGAGGAGAGAAGATGAAAAAAGAGACTCATGCATTGAAATAAAGACAGAGAGAGATCACTCCCCAGCTACCATCATGGGCGAAACAGACTTGGGCAAATTGATTGAACTTATTACCAATCAAATCAGAGTAGGATAATGAGAAGTAAACCCAAATCTCAAAAACCACCTTCCCCTATCTCTCACTTCTTTCCAGACTCGACTTTATTAATGGGTCTCTACCTCCTCCTGCCAGTGGCTCAGGTGGATGGAGTGAGGGTTGTGGACAGTTCATCACACACTGTCTCTACAGCTCCTTGCTTCTCAGGGGGAACACTCCTCACACTCTTCCCCTGCTCCAATGCTCTTCCTACTGGAGACAGTTCTCCATTAACTTCTTCAACATAAGTCCTTCCCACAGGTTCTCCATGAACTACTGGAGTGCAGGTCCCCTCCATGGAGTGCAGCCCTCCAGGAACAGGCTGCTCCACTTGTTCCCCTCACAGAGCTACAAGTCCTGCCAGCAAACCTGCTCCAGTGTGGGCTCCTCTCTCCATGGGTACACAGGTCCTGCCAGGAGCCTGCTCCAGCACAGGCTTCCCACAGGGTCACAGTCTCCTTTGGGCATCCAGCTGCTCTGATGCAGACTCCTCCAGAGGCTGCAGGTGGAACTCTGCTCTCCCTGAACCTCCATGGGCTGCAGGGACACAGTTGCCACACCATGGTCTGCACCAGGGGCCGCAGGGGAATTCTGTGCTCCAGCATCACGAGCACTTCCTTCCCCATCTCTGCTTTCTTCTTCTTTTCTTCTCCCCCCTTTCACTCCTCTCTTCTCTGAAATTGCTCCTGTCTTTGTGTTATCCCAGAGATACCACCAGCATCACTGATGGGTCTGCCATGGCCAGTGATGGGTCCATGTAGGAGCCAGCTGGCATTGGCTATATTGGACATGGGGGAGGCTTCTGGCAGCTTCTCACTGAAACCACTCCTGTAGTAGTCCCACTATGAAATCCTTGCCACACAAACCCAATACAGTTCATAGATAAAGCAAAGGCAGAATTTAGGTACCTATACAAAAAAATATGGAGTGAATCTACTCACTCCTTTCTCTGCCATCTTGTCAATGCACCTTGTTGTTTGTCACCCAGGTTTTTGACAAGAAAGATATTTTGCTAAGTAGAAAACATTCCCATTTGTCTGACTTGATGTAAATAAGGTTGTGTGACAATAACCTGAATGTGTTTTTTGTTTCCAAGGTCTGTTCTGAGAATGCCCAAAATAACAGGAGCTTTTGGTGCTACCACACTCTTTAGTTACTGGTATTTAAATGCCACAGGCATGAGTGAAGCCCATTGCAAGAGTTACAACTGGCCCTCAAACAGTTGTCATTTTTGATCGTTATGAATCTGCAATTTTTGAAGGCTGTAAAGCCAGTGTATTCACCATTCCACACTAAACAGTGTGAATTTTCCTTCCATGTTTGAAGTGGCATCTGTCAATCTAAATGTGAACATTACCATATGTATCAACTTATATCTGAAGAAATAAAATATTATGTGCTTTAAGCCAGAAAATAAGTCATTTTCTAATACAGACTGAAAGACTTACTGATGCCTCAATTTTTATTTTTATCTATTTTTATTAAAGAGAGGAATAAGCAATCGCAGCCTCTCCCTTCACTGATTATACAGAGAGCTGTGGGGTTCACGTCCAATCTGCCATAAAGATGGGTGAGATTAATCTAACTCTTGATTTCTAAAACTTAGGCATAGCATCAATAGTAGTTGTCACATGCAAGTTCTGCCTATTAGTTGGAATTTACTAGAAAATTAGTGTTTTTCCGACCTAAAAAGAGAAAATAAAGGTAGAGTTACACCAATGTTTTTGAGGGATTTTCTGTCATCATAAACGTTTTGGACAACCTAGCATGTAATAACTTTGTAGATTAAATGTGAAGAAGATATATATCACCAATAGTTGTAATTTTTATGGCCATGGTTACATAGAGCAGTTATTTTAGTTTCAGTTTCATTTTAATATATTTTTGGCTGCTCATAGCAATGTATTTGCACCTGTGGCAAGTTCTGGCCAATGCCTTTGGGCATAAAGACATCTTAGAATAGCATTTGTTAAATACTCAAAGGAAACATGGTTTCTCACAGTGCTCTAACAAACACAGATAGCTAACCAAACAGGAAACATCTTTGCAGAGGATCCAGGGACCTGGTTCTGGCCTCCTTGGTACAAGTCAGTCATGAGCTTACTGGAGGCCAACAAAGATGAAGAAATGTCTATGAGAAAAGGCTGAGAGAGATGGGGTTGTTCAGTCTGGAGAATGGAAGGCTCCGGGGGGGTCTGATCAATGTGTGCAAATACCTGACGGGACATGAGAGATGAGAAGGACAGAGCCAGACTCTTCCCAGTGCAGCCCAGTGCATGCAGAAGAGACTGTGAGCGTAAACTGAAGTTACATGTAAGCACAAATAAGTTTTTCTGCAGTGGAGGTGACACAAATTGCACAGAGGGTCTGTAGGGTCTCCATACTTAGAGATATTCAAAACCCAACCAGACACAGCTCAGAGCAACCTGCTGCAATTGAGCTCACTTTGGGCAAGGAACTCAGACTAGAGAGCTCTATAGGTAACTTCCAATCTCAGTCCTTCTATTATTCTATGATTCTGTAATTTACTTTTTCGATGAGAAACAAACATTGCTATAAAAGCCAATATTTTCATTAAAAATAGGAATAAAAATAAACAACTTCACATAAAAATTCTGATAGAACTTTCTATTTCTGGTGTTCAGGAAGATGACATTTTTAGAAAATTTTTGTTGCTTTGCAGAGGGAATAGATACAAATCTAATCTATTTTTATTACCCAGGGAACTTAGTACAGCAAGGTTGAATTTATTATAAGAGAAAGCAAAGAAAATTTACTGTCTGTGTAGGCAAACATGCACAAAAGAGCATAAGAAAGTAATTATGTAATGCTCTGATTTGACATGCAAGTAAGTATAAACTAATACTGACTTGAGCCTCCTAATCATGTTCACACTGATTCAAATGAAAATGTATGTTTTCTATTACAATGATTTTACCACTGATTTAATGGAATTTCTCTCCAGCTAAGAGTGATTATTAGTCACAGAAGTGCTGTAATGTTCTGACCCTTTCAAACTTTTGCTACGAAACAGTTGTTATTGCATTTCTAATGCCCAAATAGTTGCAGTTGGATTCACATAATTTGACAATTACCTTGCAACAGAATGTCCATATGTAATTTAGGGTTTTCTTATGATGTCCATTTTCAGAAATACAGCAGAAAGTACTTAGTTTATTGATTGGAGTAAGCAGTTAACTGGTTTAGAAACATTCCTCTCTGCAGATCTGACAGGATCATTTACAATAACGTTCAGCAAGACAAAACAAACAAAGATAAATCATTTGAAGACTGACTGCTATTCTTAAATATTTTTATACCTTTCATCCAGCTGTAACTCTGATAATATATTTTTCAAACAGATGACACTGTATAACTGTTTCTTGACATTGCATTCCTATCAAGCGGTTAAAGGATTTCCTATTCTCTCATTTTTACAATATTCTTGTTAGTTTATGTTGTTATGTACTATGCTTTTTTCACAGGCAAAGCCATAGGGCAAACCTGAGATAGCAGACCTACATAGGATGTAATTATTATGCATCTTTTCTATAGATATTGGTGCTAAAATATAGAACTGTAGAATCATAGAATATCCTGAATTGGAAGGGGCATATAAAGATCATTGAAGTCCAACTCCTGACACCCCAAGAGTCACACTAGGTGCCTGAGAGCATTGTCCAAACTTTTGAACTCTGTCAGGCTGGTGCTGTGACCACTTCCCTGGGAAGCCTGTTCCAGTGCCAAATCACCCTCCAGGGGAAGAACCTTTCAGTAATATCCAAACGAAACCTCCCCTGACACAGCTTTAGGCCATTCCCTTGAGTCCTGTCACTGGTCATAAATGAAGAGACCAGTGTCTGCTCCTTCACTTCCCCTCACAAGGAAGTTGTAACTGCAGTGAGTGAGTGAGTGAGTAACCCTCAGTCTCCTCCTCTTCAGGCTGAACAGACCAAGTGACCTCAGCCACTTCTCAAATGGCTTCCCCTCAAGGCCCTTCACTATCTTTGTAGGCTTCATTTGACACTTTCTAATGATTTAATATCTCTCCTATATTGTGGTGGCCAAAACTGCACTTGAGGTGAGGCTGCCCCAGTGCAGAGCAGAGCAGGACAATCCCCTCCCTTTCCTGGCTGCCCCTGCTGTACCCTGATGCTCCCCAGGACACCACTGGCCCTCCTGGCTGCCAGGGCTCTGCTGGCTCATGTTCCGCTTGCCATCGACCAGGATCCCTCAGGTCCCTTTCCGTGGAGCTGTTTTTCAGCCTGAGATGTAAGTGTGTTGGAGATGTAAGTGGGTTGGAGACACTGGCCCATGGATTATTTTGTTGCTTTGCATACACTGGAGACTTAATACCAGCAGAAGAAACTGCAGTCACAGCACTGTCACAGCATGTCCCTGTGCTCACAGTGAGAAGAGATTTCATGCATTCCTGTAGACTTATGTACGATGTAGCAAAGTTTGCATGGATAACTTTGTGACATTCAGCAGAACAAAGAAGTGTGGAGGTGGAGTGGTGCTCTGAAGTGGCTTAAAAGCATTATTATTGTATGTCCAGCAGCAGCTGCTCTGGCATTAGTGCTGTTCATAGATCTTCAGCTTTTTTAAATACTTAGCAAAATAATAATATTTTAGTTTCTTGGACATAATGAAGATAAGTCATATTTACTTTCTTTTTTTTTTTTTTTTGTTTGTTACAAAGACATGTTTATGGAGCTTGGTCAACTGCCAGTTCAAGACAAATAATAAATGTGAGAAGTACTTTAGACATACATTAGCTAGATGAATTAGATAGCTTGAAAGCTCCTTTCCTCACTGTAGGATAATCAAGGAACTTGGTCAACCTCCAATTCAAGATATTTATTTGACTTGCTGCAAGCTGCAAAGGGATATAAAATACCCCATAGCATTTGAAAATACAGAACTAAAACAGCCAAGCCTGAAAAAAAAATACACTTGTGAATACCAGCAGCCAGGGGTAATCCATCACTGATGCAGAACCCCTCAACCCTGACAGGCTGCATTGATTTGGTTTGATATTTGTAGTCAGATCTTGCTCCTGAAAGCAGTGAAACCATCCTCTGTGACACTACAGTTATGACAGCAGAGCAAATTACTTCATCTTCCAGAGCTGAAACCCTAATTTGGCTTGCCAAAGCCTGGAAATACCCTCAAATATTTATTTCTTTTAACCATGGAAAGAGTTTAAAATTCACTTAGTCAAATGTATGCAGGACTATGCATTCTGAGTTTTGTATACTTCATCATAAGGCTTCCCATAATCATTTCCTCAATTCTACACTGAGGTATTTGAGAATAATCTGCTAAAGAACTGCAAACAACTGTTATTCACACACAGGGCTGTAAAAAATTAGCCTGAAAGAGTAGTTGGTGCTAGTCTTTCGTTTTCCCTCTTGTGTTTTGTGTCTGTTGTCTTTGCCAAGCTTTACTTTCTGTGTCACAACACATAAAAAGCCTAGGAAGACGTTCTAGCTCTAAGTCATGTTTGTTTGTAGACTTTGTTATCTTGGTTCTAGATTAAATTTTACAAGATACAATGAATGACATATGTCTAGTTTTAAGTTCACCAAGCAATATTTTGTCTCTTTCATTATCATGATATGGTCTCAGATCAGGAGAATGTCCTGGCCCTTTTCCCAGTGGTTCTCCTCTTGCTGAGAGGGAGATCTAGAAACAGAGCATTACCCTCTCTTCCCTGGGAGGGAGCCACAATGTACAGCACCACCTTCTTGGACCTGAACATGTGAGCAACTGAATGGTTGAAATCACTGAATTCACCTGCTCCTCATTCCAGACACGTGCAAACATCTCCCCCTGGAAGCATCTATGGCTGAAGGGAAAACACGAAGGATGAGATTAAACTCAGTCCAAGTGCCACAGCATTAGCTGCACATTATGTTTAATTTTGGCTTTTTGGTCAAACGGAGTCAGAATATTTCACGGTACCTTCATAAAAACTTTTCATGGTCTCTAAATAGATATTTTCTGCTTTTAAATCTCAGCTGAATTATGTGGGTATAGGTTTTGTAACTCAAAAGGGCCTGACATGTAGGTGAATAAGGAGGCTAATCATTTTTGCTGTAAAGAAGAAAAATATGTATATTTTCTCATGCTTAGTGGAGTGTAATAGATATCCTAGATGATAGGAAGGCTCACAGTCATAGAGTAGTTAGAGCAGGGCTGGTCAGTTTAAATGAATTAAAACCCCTTTAATTCCTCTGAGGCCTCTCAATTTCTTTTCAGATTTAAACTGTAGTCACAGCCTCCTGTTAACTAATATGCATGCTGTGGATTTTCCATCCTATTCATCACAAATTCCTGCAGTAGTGGGAATGGGGGAGAGGGAGAGGAAGGACTTCAGCTCAGTTATAAATCACCAAGAAGTGACTGACATATACCAAGGCAGACCTTTGCACAGCCCTGTGCTGGAGATGGCACATTGCCAGGCAGGCTGCAGGTACACATGTTGTTATCTCTGAGCAATTTTAGGGAAATGATATGTTTATTCTAAAATAAGGGGGGTGGGGAGGGAAGGAGGGATGTTTTTTGATGGACCTCTTTCCATTTCAGCTTTAAGACAATGGAAAAACTACTAGAACTGTTTCCTGTTTTATTTAATATGCAAAGAAGAGAAATTGAAAAACAAAAGAAAAGTCAATATCATACACAGTGAAAAATAAAAAACACAATAAAGTTTATTTAGTTTTTTCTAGATATGTTGTGCATTTAGTGTTTCATGCCCACCCTTTGGTCATATTTCCATGTTTTTGTATGTGATATATTTGACTTCCAGCATATTTTATGTTTCTGAAGAAAGCATTTTTGCTTGAAGTAAAAATCTGATTTCCAAACCACTTTCATCTAATTAATTACATATGTTGCATGTGTACTTAATAACATCTCTGTAAATATGGTCACTTATATAATTTATTCACACGCCTGTCTGATCACAGTTTGGTACTTGACTTATAGCTACAACTATACAACATGAAACTTAAATCATAATTCTTCAAGTCTGTGCCATTTTTTGTTGATTGTTACAAGAGGACAGGTTGATCATACTTCAACATAGACACTAATATATGCAGCCAGTGTGTCTACTTTGCATTGATTTACTTAATGGGCCACAAAAATATATAAAACTGAACAGAAGAGGGAAGAATTCAAGAAAAATCCAAGAAGAAACAAAGCCTGTCTCTGCACATTTTTCTCCTAAGGTGTAATATTATGGCTTGTAGGATATGCAACTCACATTTCTGTCCTGCCAGAAAATATCATGCGTATCACACCCCTAGAAAAATTATGTATTGCCTTTTTCCTCTGATTCAGTATCAATTTTTTAAAATCACTTCCTTTTTGGTAGAAAAATGTATTTTTTTTTCAATCAGTTTCATTTATGCTAATAGGAGAAAAATAAGTGAATGAAAAAGAATACAGAACTATTTTCAGGGTTCAAAAAAATACAGAAAGGAAACATTCAAATCACAATCCCTTTCATCTTTTGCAGCTTACTGATCACAGGCAGAAGGGAAAAATATGGAACGTATTCCAGATTTCCTACTTGACTGTTGTTTCAGTGCCAAGAGGAAAATAAGTAAAATATTATGTAAAATATTAAACATTATGAGCCAAATATTCTTCAGGGGGTCTGGAGGAAAGAGAGCCAAGAGAAAATGTTTTTCAGTAGGGGTAATGATATTGACTTCCTTTCTCAAAGACTTTGGAATACATAGCTCAAAAGTGACAAGTATCTGTAACAATTAACAGAAAAAATAATACATTCAGCATTCTTACAAAACTAACTATTCAGCACAAACCACAAATATTAGGGAAGCCAGTTTCAGGCAAATTTCCAAAAAATTAAAACCACTGAGTTTCAGAGGTGATGAAAGTGAAGTGTTAATTACTAAGCAGATTGTTCCTTCTCTTCATATCACAAACATGGTTCTTGAAGTTACACAAGCAGACGTTTGCTCTCACTGGGGTTCAGAATAAGCCAAGCACTGGGACCTTGGCTGGCAAGCTTTGTTATGCCAATGCCTAGTTTTCATTCACCCTGTGAACAGGCATTGGACAAGGATAGAAAGCTATCACTGGGATGAAAACAGCTTGCTTTTTAACAGCGAAAAGCAAATATAAGAACTGAAATTTAAGAAGTCAGCAAGCAAAGCAAACTTTAAGATTACTTACACAGTTGGTTAAGGCAATTTTTTGTTGTTGTAGTTGTATCATATAAATTAAATTGAAAGTAGGCATTGTGAGCCCATCTTACCTGATGCCAGGAAAACCTACATGTTCAGGAAAAGAGACAAAGGGAACGTAGCAGGGTGTTTGTTTTTGAAAAGAAATGAAAAATCCACAACTGCAATTCTGCCTGTCTGTCATCCCTGGCTGATTACTTGTAGCATCCAGCAGAGATGATCAGAAAGGGATTTGAATGAAAGCAGCTTAGCAACTTTGCAGTTTTATTTAAGGAGAAAAACCTATCTGAGCAGAGGCATGAGATCAGCCGTGGAGGTGATCAAGAACAGAAGTGGATACATTGACTTTTAGTGTTAAGAAGACTGGAAGTAGATGCATTAAACCCCAAGACTGGGTAAGTGACTTCGAAGGATACAGAAGGGCTGGACTGCATACTATGGAAACCTTTACAAAGTTTCTGAGACAGTCATGGTCTCTTCAAGAGAAGAGACAAGGAAAGTTACTTTACATGCTCAGCTTGGCATGGATCATTTGGACCTGAGAGGAGAAGTGGCAGAAGAAAAGACTGACATCTCTGAAAGGCAGGTCAGAAGAAGGCAGTGGTCAAGGAATCAGACACCATCCTTCAATACCATTCAAGAGAAAGTGACTTTGCCACCTCCATGAATAGCCAGACTTTTTTGTTTACTCCTTTTACTCATGAGCAGGCATGGGCAGATGCATCAGACTTTGGAACTGTGTTGTGCTTTAAACCATACTTATAGTCCAATACACACGTGTCACACAGAGCTGCTGAAGAGTTTAACTAGCCTGGAAGGAGTCGGTGTTTTAATACACATTGCCATAATCTTGGCAGGCAAAGTCCACTCTTTCTAAGAGCTAGCAAATTGGATACTTGGACTGTGTATATGCAAATCCACAACTTGCTGAAATGGGAGCAGCGTGTCCGTAGCCATGACACAGCAGAGGCAGACAAAATGCACGAGGCAACGTGAGAGCTCCCTGCGTGCCTCCAGTGTCTCCCAGGCCCAGCAGAGCAGGCCAAGCTGCAGGAGATTTTGTGAAGTGGAAAATCCCTTGGTATTCAAGATCAGGTCAGCCGTGTGTCATCGCTTGTTGACAAACAATGAGCTCTCATTTTGAGTTAGAGCTCTTGCAACTGAAATTTATGCAGCACATGACATTTTTATTCACTCAGGATAACCAGAAAGCAGAGTCTTAAAGATTCATTTCATTTTACATTTAATTTACATTCCTAAAAATTGTATCACAGGCTGTTGTTATTTGTCTTTGCATCAGTGCAGGGACCAAAATGAGCAGAATTTTATTCATAATTTACTATTATTTAGGCTTGTTTGAGAACAGAAAGAACTGTACCTCAATAATTTTTCAAGTGAAGGATTTCTACTTAGGATAGTAAATATTTCTGAAAAAGTGACCTGATCATCTTGAAGATCTATTGACTACTTATAAGGGATGAGAAAAATTTAAAAGAAGGCTAACGAACATAAGTCAGCTTCATCATTCACACTGAAAAAAGTTTATTCAGAGATATCATTTTATCAAGATGTTTCCAGATAAAAAATGTTTGAAATCACTGTTCTGAATTAATCTATAATCATATTTCTGTCTGCATTCTTTCCAGAATAAATGATAAAAATCTCACACATTTAGCATGGTACTCATTTAATACTGAGGACTCATCACTTTATGGAATTTTCATTCTTTATTTTTTTTGAATGATAAAAATAGCATTATAATTCAGCATATAAAAATGTATTCATATGAAAAAAAGAATTGGAAAAAGAACTAGGAGGTGATGCTTTTTACTTTATTTCTTCATTTTTTTCTGAAAAAATAATACTTTAAATGGTATTTCAAAAAACAACTTTTTTCATTGCTATACTATTTTTGTTTAATGTAGTGAATCTGACAGTTTTAAAGGAGCTTTCCTCAGCACAGTGGCATGGTAGGTAGGTACCCAGAAAATTTATAAATTATATTATTATCCCTAGATAGATGGATAGATGGATAGTTTTCTGCTTCAGTGTCTAGATCTTTTTCCAAAGAACCACAAAAATATTTTTGAGGTGAAAGACATCTATTTTAGCAAAGGAAGGACAGGGAGAGGGTATGCAAAACCAGTAGGACCTAGCAGGGCAGGGTATCATTACTTGTTTTCTTCAGAGCACCTACAGAATACATACATCAACATATGACTTATTGATCTTCAGGATTTGTTGTTCTAAACTGTGCTTTTGGCTTCAGAAAGGCTGACTAATTGCATGTTTGCTAATATGCCAGTTCAGTCTTATTTAATGAGATAAGCAGCATGATTTCATGTACAATGTCTTAGGATGCTTCAAACCCAACCAAATTTTTTTATGTGGTGGGAAATTTTTTCTCTTTGGATGCCACTTGTTTGAACCATAATTGACTCTCAAGACCCTAAAATATCTGTACGAATAAAACCAAAAGAAGCATCTACCTTTACTTTTGATTCAAGTATGTAGCACAGAACAGAGCACCAGAAATGGAGCAAGATTTATCAACAAGCCTGGAAATACCTGGAGACTTGCAAGTAAAATGTGCACAGCAACAAAAAGGGCCATCATGACACCACACCATAGCTGTACTTGAGTTGATGCTCATAAAAGACATGCAGTCATGTATTTCCTGCTGGTTCAACCAAGAATTCAGTTTTGTCCAGGTGAGCACAGCTGGTAAAGGTTTCCATAATGGAAAATGTAACAGTCCAGCCTCGGTGATACAGCAAAACTGAGCAGGCCAGCCAAATTCCCCCCAATGGCATCTCACCACAGAAGCACAAAGCAGCTACAGAGGAGCTGCAGTGGAAAAGTGATATTTCTCGGCTGTACATAATGATCGTGGTTGCTGGACTTCATGATCTTAGAGGCCTTTTCCAACAAAAAATAATTCTATGATTCTATAATCTATTTGCCATTAATAACTAGCATCCTTCAAAAAATGTGGGCAATCTCTGAAACTTTTTACTAATTTTGGACACAGTAGAAAAGTCTTTATATGAAGTCCTATTACAGAGCATGACAATGTAAATGTATGCAAAATTAATATATGTTTCCAAAATTAATAGGTGTTTCCAGTGTTTCTACTTGCTTTCCTTACTTTCATGTTGTCTTGGTGAAACATGGAATATTTTTTTAGAAAGTTTCATAAATATGAAGAGAGAAAAAAGAAAACATACAGGTAACCCTACAGACTTACTGGTTGCTTTGCTTGACACCTAGTTCATGTTTATGTAACTAATGTTTCTGTGCTGTATTTGCACAAAGACAATTATGATTGTTTTTTTTTCCTTCAGCAAATAAAAAACTTTTGTTTTAATCAGAAAAAATGGCAATGTGTCACACAGCAGGTAATAATTTACCATGAGAAGAAATCAGATATATACAATTATGGGCAGCATTAAATATTTGCTCTAAATTAAGATGGGAATTTTTTTTTCTTTTTACATTTTATCCATGTTTTTCATTAGTTTTGTTCTCATCTTCTGTTGAACTTCCAGTCAAAAAAGCCAGAAGAGACTGATGTACTGAAGAAGTGGCAATAGCTCACTCTGTTTTCTTGTTCCTAGACTTCATGTAGAAATTTGAGAGAACTTTGGAGCCAGCTTTGCTCAAATGATAGAAAGACTGACAGCAGCTCCTTTCCCTTGTAAAAACCCTCAGCCAGCGTGAAGCCTACTTAGTACAATAAACAACACAGTGTGAACTATTTTTGCAGGTGAGATGTCCTGCTGGTGGCCCACCCATAAATCAAGGACACAGCCTAACAGCAAGGGAAGCAGCCAGAGCTAAAAGAAGGGGAAATGAAGTGTTGCACATAACCCCCTACTGACTGAAGGTCACAGACCCGTTGAGACTGACAATTTATTATAATTTATTAGTGTTGCATTTCTTCTCTAAACCAGCAGGAGCATCAGAATCCAAGCATATGAATTCTGAAAAACTGCAGAAGAATAAAAGGTTTTTTGACAATATGCTGTGTGCATGTGTGTATGAAATAAAGGGAAATAAGGCAGAGGCAGCTAATTCAGTCAATTTGCTTTTGACAAATGCCAAGCTTGAATGACAGGTGAAAAGCAGTATTTGTAAATACTTTGAGATGGAGATAAAATATGTCAGAAATTATTAATTGAGTGGCCATTGATAGAAATGTGCCAAAATTTTACTTTCCTCAATGCCTGGTACTTATTAGTTAGACCTGATATGAAAGACCTCCTGGAACTGTTACTGTAAAAAGTAATTAAAACAACCAAGTCTTTTGTTTTTATTAGGAAAGAGATTAATGCCATGTGAATGCTGTAAAAACCATGGTTTTGAAAGCCCATATTTGGACCAGTTTTTGTAGTCCTTCATCTAGAAAGGACATGAAGCCCACAGATATCTGAACTTTTTTGATCACATATTTAAATATTTCAGCTGATGCCAGGTTGCATAGGTCCACAGAAACTGTTCATCTGCCACATAAAGAGACAATACATGACCTATAGAACATCTGCACCTATAGAACATCTTTAACATTATGGTGGGGAATAATGCACTAGCTTGCATATTTTTTAAAAGGTTGCTAGCAAATGGAAACCTATTTTCCTACTTTTCTTAGATTTTTCCCAATTTTAGATACTACATTACCTAGTACATACTGCTGCTTTTGAAGTATTTAAAATAGGAATTTCCACATTTCTGACCCCAAAATTGTGATTTTAGGAGTTATGGTCAACTCTGTGCAGTCACAGAAACATTCAAAATGAAATAACAAACCTAGCCAAGTGAAAATTCACTAGCTTCACATGACTGGATTGATAAATCCTAAAGATTTCCTGGGAATGAAGCTTGAATATCAAAGTCATGTGTTGGGGAACATTTTTTTAATCAGTCATACCATTTAAAAAACTCCTAAACCAGAACAATACAATGCCCCTCAGGAAAAGGAATGATCAAAAGAACAAACCCCTCTGGCAGATATAAATCACCCCACTTAATGCATTACTGGAGGATTCTTATTTTTGGGCAATGAGGGCAGTTTAAAAATACAGTTTGACCATATGATCCAATCTCTCATGATTTGGACAGTGAGATACCAGCTTCTTCTCTTTCACTACAGATCCCAAATTCAGCATGTTCCCCCTTCCATCAAGGTTCAAATAAACTGTTGCTGTAACTTAAATTGCTTAATAGTGAGCTACCATTTTCTGTCTCTGATCTGTGTTACTGAAATTTGAATATAAGAGCTATTTCCCTGCTACATTTTACTTAACAATTCTCTCTTACCCTGCTTGTTTTCCCACTTGAAATGATCAGTTCTGAACTTGGAAATGCTATTTCCTACAGCACATGGGTGAAAGTATGCTCCTTTAAGAAGCAGGTACAGATGGCAAGTCCATCAGCTAAGTTCAAACTGGAGGTCAAGAGAGGAAAAGGAAATTACCCCTAGTACTCATCTCAGACTCTGCCCTCTTTTACTGTCTCCTTTGACTGCTGGTAAATTTAGCTCATCGTTTCTCCAACCAGCACCCAGCTTAGCCAGTGACAGTGGGAAATCAATATATCCACCACATTTGACCTTATCACCTTTAAAGCAGTATTTTACAAATCACTCAGGGTAAACAGTCATGATCACAGAGTTAGCTAAAGGTGGAATCAACTGCACTTAAACCATCACTGGCAGATGTTTGTCTAATTTTTCCTAAAACTTCCAGCAATTGAGACTTCATAACTACCCTCAGAAATCTCTTCCACTGTGTAATTATCTTTACTAGTAGAAAATCTTTTCTCTTGTCTGACCTAAATCTTCCTAGCTGCATTTTAACATGCTATTTCTTGCCCTAAAGTTAAATGGATCAAAATCCTAAACAATGCCAGGAGAACATCCTGTCAATCTCATGTTAGCA
Organism: Hypocryptadius cinnamomeus; assembly: GCA_013400635.1. Taxonomy (NCBI): domain Eukaryota; kingdom Metazoa; phylum Chordata; class Aves; order Passeriformes; family Zosteropidae; genus Hypocryptadius; species Hypocryptadius cinnamomeus. The sequence goes on from VYZP01059389.1 coordinate 30,486, forward strand.
GCAGCCATTTATATATTTCAAGACTTACACTGACCCCTCGGTTTTCTATTGCTTGTACCCCACCACCCCAACCTTTCTTCAAGCCCACATATTCTAGATTTCTGATCAGTCTTTTTGTTCTGCTTTGCTCTCCCCTTCTTTTGGTCCAGAAACTTCTGGGAATATGGTGCCTCTAATTGGATGCAGTAATGCTCCAGCTGAGGCCAGTATTCAGCAGAGCAGCTGTTTTACATATAATACTCATGTTTATACATCCTGATACAGTGTTTGATTTTTTGAAAATATTTTTGACAGAAGTTAAACATTGAGAATACATGCCCAGTTTGCTAATTTCTAGTTCTTCTTTCTGTAGAGCTACCAGCCAGGTGGAGATCCATCTTCATAGTGCAACACAAAACCAGTGAATCCTTCTCTTCTTGGAGGACTCTGATGTGAGGAAATACTGGGCTGGTTTGACAATTTATGTTACCTGTTATGTGACAGATTTTTACCTTCAATGTGTGTACATGCAACAGATTTCATTATTTTTCTCTTGTTTCTCTGGGACTCCGTTTATTCCAGCTCTTCACTAGCTCTTTCCTCTAGCAAAATGAAGACAAAATTATCTGTCTTGCCAGTCTTAGGCCAAGGTTGATGTGTGCATTATATGGGCATGACTCTTAAGAAAAAAATCATACGGATGGTTATCTTTCTCTCATAGCTAAAGACAAAGGGAGATCTCTTCTAAAAGAGGTCTAGGTGGCCTAGGAACTCAAGTTCTACTAATTATATCTCTGGGCTCAGCAGTAAGTCCTTGTTCAAGTAACCCCACTGATTTAAACCAGTTGTGGTGTAGAACCAAAGGAAGAGGCCCAGAGCTGTTTTATATGCGAATAATACAGTCTGCAGTAGTAGCTCAAAACCAAAATTATATACTCAGAGATGCTCCCAAACAGAAACATTAAGCTGTTTCCAATGAATCATGAAGAGTTTTAACCTCCAGATATCCCAAAGGTTGCTGTTTGATTAATTTTAATTTTTAGGCCATGTTACGTTGCAGCACTAGCCAGCACTCAGGAAAAAAATATCAAACCCCACATGCAGCACACAGACCCCAGCAAACAAAGAAAAATTTTTTCATGGCTCAGCTAAGAAGCACCTGCAGTCACAGAGCACACTGATTTCAAAGACTTCACAGTCCGTGTATGTGAACCTACGTTCTTCCTGCTCAGCTTTAACTCATTTCAATTGATAAGTTCAGAGTAGGCATGAGCACTCTTAGCTTTCTTCTGGAGTCAATTAAGAAGGGGCAAAAAGTTGTTCAAAGTCTGTAAGATCTGAATCGTATCCCAGAGGTATTAATCTTTATTAATTATGCATCTGCTTAAGAAGTTACTAGTCTTTGTGTTCTGAATCCCCCGTGTCAGGTGGTACTGGGTTTTCCACATTTTTGGCACCTAAACTGTAGATTGAATGGTAAACAACAAAATTATGTAAATAATAGGGTGAAAAACTTAGTATGAATGGGAAAAAACCCACTTCTTATCTCACTCAAAATTTGACCCTACCAGCTAAATTTCTATCAAAATTTGACCCTATCAGCTAAATTTCTATCTTCACCAGAAATGTGCTTCTTAGCAGAAAAGACAAGACTGTCTTGACCAACATGATATTTTGGGGGATTAAAAAGCAGTAATAAAACTATTTTGATTAGAGGCATAATGTTTTTGAACATGCTAGCTTGCAAAAAGATGTGTGTGGGGTTTTCTTTTACAAATATCATCATAATAAAAGCTTTGCTCTTTGCACGAAAATCTGTTTTATGCTGAAATATCAAGG
>VYZP01059394.1:0-15203 GCA_013400635.1 Hypocryptadius cinnamomeus
TATATATGAATGCAACAGCTCATGAAATAGACAGAGACACAGGCAGAGCTTCCTGATTGATTTGCATAATTTTGATAAGTAGCTTTTGCTTTGCTTCTAAAAGAAGTTAACAAGTGCACCCTGCTTTTTAAGTAGAATTCAGGATAACTTCAGAACTTCACTCTTTAAGTGAATTCCATAGGAAGAATTTACTTCATTTTATTTTTTCATTTGCTGCTGCATGAATATTAAAGAGCAATAATGCTTGAAATAATCTAAACGGTTTTCTGTTTAGCACTTGAATCTATCAGGAAGAATCTGTCTGTCTTAAATGAGCATAAAATTCATTAATGTATTTTCCTAAAGAAGCCAAAATCTGAATTTTATATCAATTGCTTCAAAAGTTTAAATACACGTCCAATGATATATTTCAGATGGCTTAATAAGCATTGTTTCATGCTATTTTTGGAGTGGAGTCTTAGGGTGATTGAATTTCAGCAAGAAAAACTGAACTGCTATGTTTTATTTAGGTGATGTGTATCTGTACAGCTACAAATTTGTTTGGTTTGCTTTTAAATTTTAAGTGCATCTTACTAGATGGAATTAAATCCTTCCTTGACAGAAATCTCAAGCTTAGTTTTCCTCTGCAATAGGAATGGATGACAAAAGGTAGCAAACCAGAGAAATGCTATTTAAAAAGTGTGAAAAAGAGCACCAAGAAAGGAACTTGCACTTATCAGTAAGTGAATAGTAATTTCAAATGGAAACCTTTCAGGTGGCTTCTTTTTTGTTAGCCCTGGTGTTAATGTATGGCTGTGCCCTGCAAATTTTAAATATTCTCTAAGCCATTTTGGGGTCAGAGTGGATTTGGGCTCTGAACTTGCAGCTCTACGTGGTTCCTCTGCTCTATTAATAGTACACAGCAGAAGCTTATCCTGGGCAGGTTACCTCCCTGTAATTCCTTATTCAGCAAAGATGGAAGTTAGCTGGCTAAAAGCATGGAATTAAAAGGTCTGGAGTATATAAAAAGGAAGAAGTGGTGGAAATCCCTCAAAACCACCTGCTTACCTTGAGTGCCACGGCAGCCCCTGGGCCTGGCACGGACACCTGGTGTCCTGCACTGAGCTGAGTGCTACCCCTTCCCTTGGACCAGAGGTTCCTCCCAAGGCCCTGAAGGCAAAACAAAAGAGATTCCTGCCTTTTGGGAAAATCCAGCCCGTTCCTTGCCGAGTTTGGATCCTCCAGCAATCGTAGCTCGCTGTTAGATTGATTCAGCACTGTGCTGGGCTTTTCTCTTACTTTCCACCAATTATGGAGGCTGACAGAAAGCAGAAGTATGTTACAATAAATGGGAAAGAAAGGGAGGAAAATATTGGCATTTCCCAAGATTTAGAACACATTCACAGTAAATCCAAAGACTTAATAGGAACCTGACTTTAAGATAAGAAAAACACCAGAATCAGTTTCCAAAGGCAAATAGTTTCTGTAACTTCTTTCTGACAGAAATGCTGGTTTTTCCTGTAATTTGTCTGGAGATACTGGTGAATCCTAATCTGTGCAGTATGATACAAGCCTTGTTCTTAAATGCTCCATTAACCATTTTTCCATATTTAAACTAGAATGTATTTTGAATTCCCCCAATATTCTTTCATAACCATAATTTTATACACTGCAAATGTGTACCTTAATAGAAAGAAAAGTGGAAAATTATCTCAAGAACTGTGAATAAGACTTTTCATCCTCAAATTTGTATAACAAGCCTGAAGGCAGATTTCTATTCAGGTATTTATTAATACAGATAGATTTTGTTCTGACAGCTGACTTCCCCTTTCCACACTGACTAGTATTAAATATCTCTGTGCTGAGTGCAGAGGATGGAGGGGGTTTATAGTTAAGAATTTTTTCCTCTATGCTAGCACTTTTTGAGGTTCGATTTCTTAGGGACATTGTGCAGACACAGATTATGGGACACATCAGGGATGGAAACTCCCCATCTGTGACACTGAAGTTTCTGTCTTTCCACTGTTTTAAATTCTGTTTGTTCTCTTAAAACCTGACTTAATCACAACCCTTTGCTCTCTATCTTCCCAGAGTGAAGTACCCTTCCTGCAGCTTGATGTATCCCCCAAGAAGCTATTGCTCCAAACAGCCTGTGTCCCTGCCTCAGGCCTGCAGGGATGGGCACACAGATACCTTAAATTTCCATTTACTTTGAAATCTCTGTGCCTGTGAAACCAAGACTTCCTCCTGGTCAAGGCCCTTTCTGTAGTAGGACAATGCATAAGCTCCTGTGGATTGTGGAAGCTTTTGAAGTGGGAGAGAAACTGAAGTTTTGATATGAGGATTGCAACAATCAGCTTGCAGTAATTAGAGACTCCAGCCACAGCATCATTTCAAGGCTGCAGGAGTAGTTCCATCAATTGAATCTGTTGCTGTGCCTGTTTGATGTCAGGGTCTCTGATGGTTTGTGTTATTGGTGTGGGTTTGTACAAGATGGGAATCTGCCTTAACAGTAGAGATGCCTTCATTTGAAGTGATCTGTTCGAATGTTTGTTTTGGTTTTTTTCCATGAATCTGAAGTCTTATTTCAATCCAATGTTTTTCCTGCTCTCAAAGACAATCCTAACAGAATCATAAATTGTCTCTACATAAGGGAATACAGAGAATTTTAAAAAAGACCTCTATGTGTTGACCAAGTTTCTCTATGCCTCTTAGTTCTCTGAATTAAACATTAATTAACTCCTCCTAAAATTGAGCTCCTTGAGGATAGTCTCAAGTTATTAGAACGGTACCTTCACCATTGGAAAGGCACACATCTGACTGAGCAGTGATTGACTACAAACACACTTTAAAATCCTTGGTTTTCTTTTTTCATTTCATCCTGTTCAGGAAGGGATTAGTGTCGCACTGGAACAGCTCTTGGGATAAAGTGCCTGAGGTTTTGGAGCTTCTTGTTTAGAGAACTTAACACTCCAAGACCAACACCAGAGAATGTTTGCTCTTTTACCTGATGTTTAGAGATCTAAAGTTTCATATCCACCTCTTCCTATGTCCCTTTCAACTATAGCACCTGTTTCTATGTGACTATGAGGTGTTTGCTTTGGGAAAGCAATTCTACCACATCCTTTTTTCCCCTGATTACACTGTAAATTGTTCTGCTTTCATAGTAGACAATGTCCAGAATCTTACATATGAAACTGTGTAAGGGTCATCTTGAAGAATGACAGGGAAAGATTTCTCATCACTTTCTTCTTCTCTGCTAGCTCATATACCTGATTGCTTTCCCATTTTCCTCAGAATTCCCTTGTCTTGAGCATTGTGGGGAAAGTAGGATCATAAAGCAGATCAGGTTGGGAGGAACTGCAGGAGGTCTCTAGTCATCCTCCTGCCCAAAGCAGGGCAGATATGAGTGACATCAGACCACTGGGGGCTTTATCCAGCTTGCTCCTGGAAACCCCCAGCATGGAGAGAGTGCAGCTTCTCTGGGCAGCCACTTCCAGTGCTCAGCTCTCCTCATTGTGCAAAAGTTTCCTGTTATCCCATGGCAACCTCTTTAGTTTCAGTTTATGCCTGTTGTTCTTCTGGTTCCCATGCAGCACCTCCCAACCCCTGGACCAACATGGTGACCCTCCACTGAACTCACTGCAGATTATCAACATCTTTTATTTCAAATATCTGCTTTTAATTGCTGCATTTACTGCTCATTTTGATTTGGCCTCTTTTCCTAAATGTACAACATGTATAAAAAACCCCAAGAATGCAGGCTTTGAATTTTTTCCTGAAATTCCTTCAGGTGAGCAATGAAAACATGTCTGGGTAGTTTTTTGCTTTACTACATGTAATAGAAAAATTACCTGAAGGATATAAGGGCCTAAAAAGACATGAGCATTTCAATCCCTATAGAATTTATACTATGCAATGTAATAATTTGAAATCTTACAGTGCCTCTCCTCCTGATCTCACCAAGGTTTTAAACCATAGTGCACAATGTTACTGCTGTTTTATCCTTGTTCTTCCTGGGAGCTAAAGAGATAACCTCTCCTTCTGTTCCAAGGCTTCTTTTGAAATGCAGAGCTGTGCTTTTATTATTTATTGCTGGGTTTTGTCAGTACTTTAGTACACAGTTTATCAGTTAATATGGTGAGTTTGGTTTATTTTTGTAAGAAGGAGTGGGGAGGAGCATTTTAAAAATGCACTTGTTTACACTTGAGAAAGTACTTGCCAAATGGGGCATGTTATTCATTGGCCTCTATTCAGAGAAGGGATAAGGACACCGCAGCAGCGCTTAGCTAGGGCAGATTCCATCTTCTGAGGCCAGAAAAGCTCCTAGAGAAACATAGAAATAATAAAAAATATTAACATTTTTAAAGAGGTCTTGAGGTATCAGGAGATAGATCACCCTATGACCAGATCAGGGTGTTACAGACGCAAGGTGTTTTCCCAGCAGCTCTTCTGCAAAGCATCTAAAAAATTCAGGTGGTGCACCAGCAGCATTTAAGGACACACCACCATGAGACTGCAGCTTTTGGAGAACTGAGTTTCTCCAGCTACCAGAGGATGGAGTTGATGATACCTTTATCTAATAAGGCTGAGGAGCTCCCTTGGCAGCTGAGTGTAAGCTCATATGTGCACTAAGGTCACATTTCAGCCTTTGTTTCCTTAAGGAAGAATTACATTTTGTGACTCTGAGTGTGTTTGCAGCTGCCCAGCTCCTGGTCCAAGTTAGAGCATCCTTTCCACTGTCCAGATTTTTTTGTGGTCCCCTTGCTCTGGATGCGGCCACATGAGGCTGCTAAAGCTCAGGAAAGTCAAGATGTCCTGAGCCCACTCTATTGAGCAGCAAATACTGGGGGAGGTTTCTGGTCTCAGAGTAACTGATGTTTCCATACATTTTCATCTGTATGAAATTTACAGTTAAAGTCAAGCTGTCATTGTTGTGGATAGGATTTCATAAGGTGGTTTTGTGACATGGATCCTCAATCTGCTCTTCCTTCTGTTTGAATCCTCTTCCTGACATTTGTGACTATATAAAAGAAGTGAATTTGCTTGTTGACTCCTGCAGGGCCCTGTGGTTGATATTCATATGTAGAACAGAAGAGCTCAAAGCTGAGCTCTGATGATAATTTTGGGATCAGTAGTGAGTTGTGGCAGGTGAGATCAAGGCTGGGCTGTGCATGGTGTGAGAGACAGTACCTGTCCTGGTGGTCTTCAAAATGTGTCCAACAGAGGCATTAGGTGCTCAAGTGCCTTTAGGAACCTAAACTGCACAATCTAAGTAAACAATAGAAAGGAACAGTGGTCAGGGAAAGAGAAAGAGGTGACTTGGCCAAAGTTATGCAGCAACACCAGCTGGGTGTCCCTCCCGGGCTGGCAGGGGCCTGAGGGGATGAGATCTCATCTTCCTGTTTGTTTGTGCAGGTTACCTTTCCAGGTAAGACAGGAAAAGGACAAATGTGGATGACACCTGTGATTGCTGTGCTGCTCCTTCCCCCCCATTCCAGTGCTGCAAGCAGCCGGGCACTCCCAGCCCTCTCCGGGTAACTCCTTACTGATTGCTCCCACTCAGCCAGGGGGCTCAGATGTTTCCCTGCAGTGTGCTTTCTGCAGCTCTTCTCTACAGCAACAGGGCAGGTAATTGTCATGTAAATTATTCCAGTCTGCATTGTAACCCTCCTTGACACCAAAAATATGTTTGCAGCCATTCTTCTGTTAGGTATTCATCTGGCTTTATCAGAGAAAGATCTCTCTTTTTAACAGTTTAAGAAGAAGGAAGGCCATGAACAAAAAAAATCACTTGGGGCTTTTTACCATCAGAAAGAGGAGGAATTAGAGCTGTAAGGGTTAGGATATAATCGCCCTCAGACATCTCAAGCTCAACTTCCCCTCATCAGCTTTTTCTGCAGCATTTGTGTTGTGAATTAAATATCTATGTCTTTTCCTAAGTCTTCATAGGTGCAAGGTTCTTCATGTAAGTGAATTTCTAAGAGTTTCTTAACTATTGCTGAAAAACAATGCTGAGAAGAGCTATGGGATGGAGCTCCAGCCTTTCACCGCTCCAAGAACAAAGATCTGTCATGAAGAGTTGCAGTAAAGTTGATCTTGCCTTGAGATGGCAGAAAGAGAGATGACCTCTTAAGCATTCCTCCAGCATTCTGGGGATCTGACATGCCTGCTGGCTTTTCAGGAGCTATTGAAAAGACATCTTGAGTGGCTAGATCACTTCAGCTCCCAGAGCTCTGGCTGGAGGGCTGCTGCCTTGTATTAATGCTGCCTGGCCCCAGACTGATCTGCAGCCAGTGGAAGCTCATGATTCATGGCAGCAGATGGAACATGCTGTGTTGGTTCTCTTTCTGCAAAGGAGATGACAAAGGAGGCCGATGAGATGAGGGGTTTGTATTCACATCATCTTCCCTGAAAGTACAGAAAAGGCAAAATGCTCAGGGTGAATCGTGACTGCACTGCAGGCTGATGCTGTTTACCAGGAGAGGATTGGGAGCCCAGCTCTTCCTGAAAGCTGAGCACTGAAGGAGGTGCTGCAGATGTGTTCAGAGCTGCTGCTCTCTGAGCTGTGCCACCAGGCACACCTGGATACACCCAGGTCTCTGTGGGTTCTGCAGCTGCAGCACTTGTGGAGAGGAAGGGGAACAGAAAGATTCAAAATAAGGAGCTGACAGAAGCAGAGGTTTGCCTGCTACATTCCCGTCAATGAGTAGTTGTAACAGTGCTTTTGTCTGAGCCTTTTGCAGTCCATTTTCCTTGGTGAGATAACAGAGTCCTGGCAGGAGCTGCAGCGAGGGGTGAACCCGGGCATCCTGCAGTGAGCCAGGGCTCTGTGTCAGTGACAATGCTGGGCCTGTACCACTGCCAGCCCTTCCTTCCCCTGCAATGGCAAGAGAGTTTAGATTTTGTTTCCTTGCATAGATAAGAAAGGACTAGAAAATTCTGCATGTGCCAGTTCAAATAAAGAAACACTTCTTGGCAAATATCCAGTGAGATTTATACCTTGCTTTTAACCTCTCTACAGCTTTCTGCTTTTTCCCCTTGCTGCTGCTTTCCTTTTTTAAAACAATATGTGGAAGTACTTGCAGAAGTATTGCATTGTGGAAGTACTGTGCACAACAACACCCCCATTGCAGCAAAAGAGTCCTTGAGGTTCATCAGCCCCATTGAAATCTGGACCCTGCACAGGATCCCAACCTGCCTGGCTCCCTCTCTCTGTCACCTCATAATTACTGTACATGGCATGGAAATGGGGGGAATTAAAAAGTTTATATTTTGACAGAGTAAAAGATGGATGGAGTAAAGGCATTACTCAGCATTTTGAACATTGTCTTGCTCTCTAAGGCTTCTGATATATGAAAGCCAAGTTTGGAGTATTTTAGTGTAATTTTAGGGAATATCCATTCATAAGTAGGAAAATGAGGTCAGGACAACTTTAATAGTTCTCTCTTTGTAACAGATCAGTGAACACTTGCTGCTTAGTGGCAAATAAGGCAAAACCAAAAATTCTTGATAAATCAATGGAAAAGCTAAGATGCCAGTGCTTAATTGTTATTAAACACTATTTCATGTCTCATTTTGATTATGAGCACCAACAATTGACAAGAATGGATGATGAAAGCTAAGCTTTCCTTAAGAGTTTCTAGTAGAGAGAGGCTAAAACTAGACCACTTAAAATTCACGGTTAAATCACCAAAATGTATATTTGAAACACTGCATCTGAAATCTTTTTGAAAGGCTCCATGCTTGGGTGGGTTTCTTCCCATGCCATACAACAAATGTGCAGTAGGATTCCAGTCACTAAACCATCAGTGAACTTGTGGAGCTGGGAATGTCTCAGAGGCTGCTGTGTAACATTTGCTGGTGACATGGCTAACCCTCTCCCCTGCCCAGAATGCAGAGCAGCCTCTGTGAGAACAGCAAGTGCCAAGCAAGGGCTCTCTTCTCAAAGTCAGACCAAAAAATCCACTCTTGTACACTAATATATTCCAGAGCAGGACACAGCTTTGCTGGATTTATATGTGTGGCAGCATTTCTGCTGCAATCAGAAGAAAAATTGTCTTTTTAAAAATTACATTAATACGTAATTACATGACATAATGTCAGGTTGTAAACTTAGTCATTTCTTGTAACGCATGCTTGGATTTTATGAAGGCTTCAAAAAACCTTCACTCAAATATTGTGGGAAATCACATAAAAACAACTGCCAAAATACTCAGAAAATAGAAAACTAGAAAATGCTTGCCTTATTTTAACCAGTTTCTGAGGGGTCACAGAGGTCCCCAGGAGAGTTACAACCCGCAGTGCTACTGGAGATGAAACCGAGCGCAGTGGGGCAGGGTGTGGGCTGCATTGCCTTTGTCCCTGACTGAAATCTCCAAGATCTGTAAGTTCAGATCAAGGCTTGGCAGGAGAACTGAAGCTCCATCTGTGTTACTGAGCTGGTTTTGGCCATTAGGAACAGGGAATGTAGAAGCAAAAGGCAGCTCTCCTGGGTGAACATGTTTACTGCTCTGTAACTGCAGGCAAACACGGCAGCTAATCCTTTTTTATAAAACTGGCTTTAAAATTTGTTAACTTTTAAAAGGCTGGGTTGGAACTTTACTTTCTGAGAAGCTGAAAACTTTATTCTGAGTTCCAACCCTGAAGCACCTCTTCTCCTGTGTGTATGGCCCTTCTCTCCTCATTGGTATTGAATGTCCAGCAGAATTTCACTGAGCTGTAGTACCCTCTGCCAGCTTTTCTCTGTGGGGATGGATAATGAGGGTGTTGAAATCCCTCTCATGAGATCATCTCTCCTGTTCTCTGATGCCCCCCACACTAAAGAACCCATCTTCCTGCAATATCTCCTTGGGTTCCATCACACTGCCATGTCCAGCACACTTCCCCTGCCTTCAGATTATAGAGAAATTTGTATCAATCTCCAGGAGAAGACCTCGCAATTCTTACTGTCATGATTTTTGTAGTTTTTGTTTCCCCAGTCTTTAATGCCATCCAACTCTTCTTATATTTGATTGGGATCCTCATTAGGATGGTCACTGCCTTCTAACTTTGTGCCATTAATGTTTAATTAGTTTGGTTCTTCTATTTCTTGCCAAGATAACTGATGAAAATGCTAAATAAAAAGAGTCTTGGGACCAGTACTGGAGGTTTTGCATTAATAAGCTTCTCCCCATTTGATCATTTCTCTTTTACCACATCTTATTTCATCCCCATCAGCCAGTTTGTTTGGGGGCTTTTTTTTTTTGAAGTATGTTTTGGTGCTAATTCCAATACTTTTGAGCTTAATAATTTCCCCTGTAGCAGTTAATTTGGTATCCTACAGGAATACAGATAAAGTTTATCTTCAGTCAAAGTCTTCTTTTGGTCCAAAAAAAAAAGTCTCTCTTGTTGTGGTGGTAAAGCTACTCCATACAGTGTTCAGTTTTCCCTGTACCCCAGGTTTTCAGGGCTTTTTTTTAACTAATCAGTGTGTGATAGGGACTGATTCATTCCTGTTCCATTTTTATTTCAGATAATGTCAAGTGTATGGGTGAAAGTGTTATTTATAAGGTCTGTGCTTTTAAAAACAAAACACAAATCCCTTATTGAAAATATTTTATTTGTTGTGGTTCCTACAGCAGAATGGCAGAGCCCTTCATTATGTGATAACACTGACCTTATAACAAACTCTTTCTGTTCCAAATACACTTTCAAAGGTGTTTAAGCAGCTGCTTTCACCTGTTTAATCCAGATACATTCTAGTTACATTCAGGCAGATACTGTTTTGTTACAAATTTAACTTGTATTTCTGTTTATTATCAGAAAATAATTGTAGCTGTGGGTTACTCCCTCAGACTACAGAAAATCTTTAATTTGTACATTCTTTCCTTTTCTCCTTTTGATCCCTTAAGACTCCTGCACACTGTGTTCACAGATTTTGCATAGGTGTAGTTTTTGCTCCTCCACAGCCTTTTTGCTCCAGATGTTGGTTATCCATTTTGACCTGAATTTGGCCTTTAGGGCCAGTGTTGCCTTATCTACAAACTTCCAGGCACAAAGCAATACATGCAGGCTGAGCAAAGCTTGAGAGCTGCCTTAAATCCATCCTGAGCTTGACTTACCTGTCAGGAGTGCCATAAACCCTCTGGAAGTGCACAGAGGGAGCAGTGGCTCTCCTTGATTTCAGATAAAGGAAAAGGAGGAGTACTTTTATTCTGTTTCATCCCCACAAAAAGATTTGATAGGTGCTTACTTTGGATTTTATTCTGATAGAACTTTAAGCATATGAGCCTTTGCTGAATGACAGTTTAAAACTCTATTGTGAGGGTTTGATTGGGTTTTCTGAAAATTACAGGTGTTCTTCTGGATAACAGAACTGCAAATAACAGTGACTCTTCAAACCAGAATAAAATAATAGGTGTCCAGCATTAATTAATGCATTTCCATTAGCAACCCTGCTAGAAGGTGCTGATTAGGTGTTATTTAAATTTAATAAAAAAATGTAACGTAATGCAATGTAATACATTTTTCTTTTTGTTGAACTAATGTAAGCTTTATCAATACTGCTGGAATGAATCCTGCACAGGGTATGTTGTATCTATGTTCTGTACTGTTTGTGTCTGTTCATCTGACCTTCTCATTTGTTACTCTCAGTGCCAGCTAATGCTTTTTCTATTTCAATGAACATTGTTTTTTTTAACTCGAAATGCCACTGTGTTTTCACTTTAGCAAGAGAATGTCACTGTCTGCAGAGTAAGAGTTGTTCAGGGCACTTGCTGGCAATCAGGGGATTAATCATTATTATGCTTTGCTGCTCACTATAAAATCCTCTCTTTAAAAACGTATCTTTGTAGTAAGATGGAGCATGCAGGTTCAAAAGTTGTGTCTCTGAGAACTTGTATTTCAGGTCACTGAAATCCACAGAGCTGAAATTCATGTGCTTGGGGGGCTGGTGCCTGTCCTTGAGGAGGGAGGCTGTTACACTTTTTCTGTAAAGGATAAAAGAGACAACATCTTGTTCACTTGTGTTTGTTTGCCGAGCTCCTGGCACTGCCAAGCTGTGACTTCCAACAGATCAGGATGGGTCCCTGGGCTGCCCTGGGGAAACACCTTCAACTCCCATCTCCAGGGACACTCTTGTATTTGCAGGGTTCCCAGATGAAGGAAGGAAATGATGAATTTGACTCCATGTTTTTAGAAGGTTAATTTATTACTTTATTATATTATATTAAAGAATACTAAACTATACTAAAGAATACAGAAAGGATACAGACAGAAGGCTAAAATATACTAATGCAAAACTCATGACTCTTTCCAGAGTCTTGACACAGCTTAGCCCCAATTGGCCAATGAGTGAAAACACACACCAAAAACCAATGAAACAACCACCTCCAACCATTCTCCAACCACATTCCAAAGCAACAAAACACAGGAAAAGCAAATGAGATAATATTGTTTTCCCTTTTCTCTGAAGCTTCTCAGCTTCCCAGGAGAGAAATCCTGGCAAAGAGATTTTCCCAGAAAATATGACAGTGACAGCACACCTCAGCCATCTTCGCTAAATCAGAGTCTGCACACACCTCCCCTTCTCTACAGCCTCTCCAAAGCTCATGCTCCCACCACTTACACTCAGAGTTTCTTTCCCCAGGGGGACAGGGGTGTTGTACCTTGGACCTTGTGTGGGTTTGCAGAGACAAGTGGGTATGGGTTGGGCAATTGGATCTCACCTTTGGCACAGGGAATACATCTGTGTAAATGTGTAAATCCTGTGGAGTGTCAAAGCTGTTCTGAACATCCTGCTTCGTTCTTCTGGCTGGCATGGGGCTGAACTGACCTGTGTTTTCAGGGAGAACATAAAATCATTATAATGTGCTTCTAAGTAATTTACTGTTCAAAGCTGTGTGAGAAACTGATTCATTTTTTTTTGTCTTCACATATCTGATTATGATTTTTGTCACAGTGTGCTTTATGTAAGTTATATATTAACTTCTCATTAATCATTCTATATTACTGTAGGTGTGAATTTTTTTATTATTTACAGTATGTCTGTATTATGTTTGTGTTGTTCATTACCTATATTGACCTGTTCAGAGTTCAGTAACATATCTATTCTATTTCTCTGCCATCCATTTTTCTCACATCTTTATTCATGAAACTTCCTTAGCTCCCTTTTAACACAAAAGCAGGATTAGAAGGCAAATTTTCATTATTTCTAGTGAAAACCCCTCATTTGTTGGCTCATTCCTTATCTTTGTGTGCTGATTAATGTTCACATCTTTGCCCGAAGCCTTATTTTTCAGGTCAGGTAATTCACTTCATGTTCTGTTTATGTTCTCTGCAGTTTCTTGGTATAGATGTTTTGCTCATTTGAGAAAACAGATGAAACCATATTATGCTTTCAATATGTTTAAGGTCAAACATTAAAAATTCCTTCTATCTACTCACTTGAGATGAGACACTTGGAGCATTTCTTTGTTCTGCTTTATACAATCCTGCAAATCTCTGTGAAGGGCGCTGCTATAAATCAGTAAATAAACCACCAAATTCAAAAAGCATGTGCTGACAGAGCCAACTTCAGAGCTGAGCTGCAGAGCCTCACCTGTGGTTCCCTCCTGGCCTCACAGAGTTTGGGAGACACTGTGTAGGTGACATCTCTTTCTAGGACAAGAGTTTGCCATTCCTCTGCTGATCCCCCCTTCCTTTCTCATTAGCAAACTGGCTTAGGTGGAAAATGTCAGCCCTGTCAGATCCATTCCCTCATTCCTTCAGGAGCTGACTGCTTTGGAGAAGAGGCAGGTTGGCTGGAGATGTGAAGGTGCCTCCTGTCTGTGACAGGGACAGAAGAGAAGAGCCCTGCTGTCCCTGGCAGCACCTTTCAGTCTCTGAGCATTAAAGCAACACCTTGGCAGGACAGAGAGTTCCCTCCAGTGCCTCCTGCTCTCCAGGAGTCAGTGCATGTGCAAGCCAGAGAGGTGCCACTACAAATGGGAAAATACCACATCTCCAGTTGAGCTTCGCTCCTTTGTGGTTCTTACAAATGCCCATGACCATATTTTAGAGAAATGTATTTCTGTTCTCCATGCAGGTTCCTTGGGGCACTTGATTTTTGCTTTGTAAGCACTTTCTCTCTTCCTACATGGCATCCACCAGCACTTCTCTTGGGAACAGCTGTCCCCACCCTGAAAAGTTACAATTTGAAGTTGTGAACTTGTGACCTGAGAGTATGCAGGCTGCTCTTGGACTTGTTTTCAGAGTGCCTTCAAATGTTTCTTTAAGGATTCTCAGCTGCATCTTTTACTCTTGGTAGTTTCTGTCTGTGTGAAATGCACAGTGATGCCAGGAGGCTTCATTGATGCATTTTAAAAAATACCCTAAAATCTGTCTTTCACCTGCAGTCTCCATAACTTGACAGCCTGCTCACATTCCTCTGACTTTCAAAACCCTTGGATGAGGAGAAGGATTTTCCAGTAATGCTGGTTTTCCTTCAGACTGGCAGAAATGATACAATATTGTGCTACTTGAAATTTGTTCATCTTCAGAAGATTTATATAGGAATTAAGTGGTACATTGACCCTGTGTGGTTGTGGAAGCAAGTTTCAACCAGCAAGAAATTTCTTCTCCATGAATAAATCCGAATTTACTTGCTGTCCTTGAAATCAGAATGTAATGGTTGTGCCTACGCAGTGTCCTGTAACATGACGTGTTCCTTACAGCAGGGCAAACTGGGTGTAAAATATAATCAGTCTGTTTGACAGCTCTTTGTTTCTCTTTGCAGCAGCACTTGAGAATCTGACAACAGAGAATGAGGACCTTTTAATTTTAATGAAAAACTGACCCACGTTCTTGCTCACAAAGTTATTCATCATGGTAATTTATAGGTCACATCCTACCCACTTAGAAAACTAGGATATTTGATAGAGCAAGAAAAACTGACTTTGAATCCCCAAGTACTTCAGAGAACTTGTGGTGATAAATGGGTTTTAATTAATTTGAATATAGTTGGAAGATCAGATGAAGCATTATTTTAAAGTGATAGCGGAAGAAACTTCAGAGATTTGTAATCTCTTTTTTTCAGAGATTTGTGATCTCTTTATTTGTCATGTCTTCTGACATGCTAACATGCAGGGGAGCATTCCTAAAGGATCTGGTCACCACAAACCCACTTCAAACAAGTTTATTTCAGAATTGCTAGTAATTCAATGGTTCCTGCCTGATTTTAGCCTCTATTCAGCAGGTCACCATTAGAGTTGCATAGACAATTATATCACAGAGCTGCCTGGTGACTCAGAACCGTACAGTACATATGGACACTCCCTCCAGACATCCTTCTGAGTGTCATCCTCTGGAAACAGAGTGGAATTTTAAGCAAATGTAATGTTTCCATAAGCTCTGTGGCACAGACTGCTCAGTGTAAGCTGCCATAGCTGTATTAGCAAAGGGTAATTTTACAGGCTCAGCTGTACAATTGCAGTTATAATTTACAGCTGACCTCAACCGTTCTTTAAAATAGCTGTTATCAAAAAGGATTGATTGTGTTCCATTTCTAGTGGCTCCTTGTTCTTCCTGCTGACTTCTGAAATCATGATGGGCTCCTGAACAAGCAATTTGCAATCTTGAATCTGGTATTGTGGTCACTGGAGGTCTCGTGTCTCCTCCAGTTCCTCTGAAGTCCATGGCCCTGGAGGTTCAGTGAGACAGGTTTGGGCTGTTGACTCCTGATCTGGTCAAGATGCACGAGGAGGGGAATGCACCCAGAGCCCTGCAGCTACACTGGTTTGATCTGCAGGATGGCAGTCCTCCTTCCTTGTGTGCTGCTGCCACAGAAACAACTGGGAAAACTTTGGCTCTGTCCCTGAGGAAGTCCCAGCACTAATCAGCCTACTTAGGCTGCTCTGCCATCGTTATGGTTTAAGTCTGTGTCTTGGTTTGAACAGACAGGTGTCTGCTAAGGAAGGTGGAAGCTGCCTCTGCAATGGAAAATGTAAACCCCTTGTCTCCAAATTATTGTAAATTTGAAATTAAGAGGCTCTCAAGTAAAGATGTGGGAATAGGAATAACAGTTCTTTACTAGGAAAATTAAAAATACAAATGCAATAAACAAAACAAAAAACAAACAAAAAACCAAACCAACAAACAAAAAAACCACTGCCAGAGTCAGAAGAGGACCTGACCCCTGTGGGTCAGGGTGCTGGCAGCAGTCCCATTGGAATTGTGGCTCAGCCCTCCTGCAGTGTCAGCTGTGG
>VYZP01059394.1:15217-45966 GCA_013400635.1 Hypocryptadius cinnamomeus
GCCCTTCTGCAGTGCCAGCTGTGGTTCTGCTGGAGCAGGGATCCTGGAGAAGGGTGGAGTTTTCCTTTGAAGGTCCAGTGGTGCTGGAGATGGGCCTGGTCTTCCAGTGGGAAAAGGCTGCCTGTGGTGTTCCAAACATCAGATTCTATCCAGGTGGGAATGCTTGGCTCCTCCCCCTGGGTTGAGCATTTCCCAGTGGGATGATGGAATTTTATCAGCCATGCAGGGACACTCAGTGGCCATGAACAGAAGAGATCTCCTGGAGGGAGGATGGGTTGTGGAAGAAATAAAGAAGCTGCCCAGTTACCAGAAGAGAACTGCCCCACCTCTGACAGATGGCAATAGAATACACACCCCCAGGCACATCTTCCAACCTAAGACAATCTGTAGCCCAATCACTGCACCCATGTGCAATTCAGCACCAAGTCAAGAAAGTACTTTTCACCATTGTAGTTTTACCAGGCCCCAGATTTGGATTCTCCCTCTTTCCAGCAGCCGATTCCTGCCTGGTCCTTGCTTTTCTTGGGCCAGGAAAACAGCACATTTAACTTGGCCCTGCTGCAGAATTTCCTCTCACAAAAGTGATTCGCCATGTGCTCCTTCAGGTGATGTCTCAGGGACCCACAGCCGACTGGGACCTGGACTCAGTCTGGACCTGGAAATACTACATGGCCCACAGCAAATAGAGAAGCAAACTGATGAAGTAACTGGCTAAATCTCTGTGAAAAATATGGAAAAATACTGGCCAGCAGAAAGCTTAGGGAACAAAGGGTCTATCAATAAATTAGCATGAATGCCTGACACACACTTATGACTCTTTTCTGTTTTTCTGGAGCTGTTCTTCAACTTCTTTTTTACTCTTGCATGTCAGGAGTAATTGTTTTAATTCATTTTTGCCACGTAAATGTTTTCATAGGGCAAACAAAAAGTCTGTCTTAGGTACAGCTATTTATCTGATGCATATATGATTTCATTTGGCTTCCTTTTATCACATCTGGTGGCCTGGGAAGTAGAAAGGAGAAATACTGGCCCAGAAGTGGGAACATGCAAAGGTGAAATGAATTAGGAGCTAGAAGGGGATGTTTTTCCAGTTTTTGTCAAAACTTCTGTTGATGCTAGTGCAGTGTAGACAGCTACTACGAATATGAGGAGGGGGAGAAGTGTTCTTTGAAAATATTTGGTAAAATATTCTGAAGGATGCCTTTCAGTGCCACCATGAAACAAAGCACAAAGGCCATTTTAGTAGCTTATTTTGTTAGAGAAAAATAATTTCACAAAAAATTCCTCTGAAATGCCAGCCATGAGATAAATTTAATGTATGGGTGAGAAATACGCATGGAATTCAGAACGTTAATTTGCTATTAATTAGCTCCCAAACACAAGTAAGTAGATTTAACTGGCAATGTGGCTGAGAGTTTGCTTGGGAATGTGTCTACTAATGAACATAACAACTGTGATCAGAGGCAGCAAATACAGCTTCTCAAGTGGGTCATTATGGATCCACAAAAATGTGACAGGGGATGGCCATGCATCTGATTTCTGGTTTATTCTCGCTGTTCATGGAAGAATATGATGTAGTTATTTAAATAGTAAATACTGAAAGTAGTTTGTGCCCAAAGGAAGAGAATTTATGGGATGAAATAATTTAGCACAACTGTTACTTCCCTGATTTGTGCAGCTAACTTGGGAATGTTGCAGTATTTGTCTCTTATTCATAGCAGGGAAAAGGTTATTTTATTTGAAAATATTTGTTTGTTCTGTCTCAGGGCAGACAGTCTGTGTTTTGAGTAGAACATCATCCAGTTGCTGCACAGCCAGTGGTGGGGCAGCTGCTGTCACTTTTCTCTCTGGAAGGACAACCCTTGGAGAAATTTGTTGTGGTTTTTACTTCTGCTGTTCAGAGGAAGGAGGAGAAATAGTTCCAGTTGTATCTTCCACCCCCAGTGCTGTGCAGACCAAGTTAATGGAATGGCTCTTGATATAGTGTGAGGAAGGAGCCACCACCTGAAAAAGCCCTTGAAAGTCAGTGAAAAGTCCCCTGGCATATTTGGCTGTCACTGTTTTTAGGGGAGATCAAAGAGTCAGAAATTAAGGAAGTCTGAACAGCGGTGCAGAGGGAAAAATGCTGAGTGGAGCTTCCCAAGATCTGTCTCATGGTCACAAGTGCAACTCCAGCAGAAAAATTCCACATGGCCCCTATTGCTTCTGCATTTGGGATAAATATTGTCATAGCCTTTTGTATGCATTCCTTAATCACCATTCCATAATTATGATAAGGAAAAATGGAGACTTGAAATTAGTGTAAAACGTGTTAAATTTAAGACAGATTTCATAAAGAATCCATTGTGATATCAGCAAAACCAAAATTCAGGCTTCATAGGATAAGAAATACAGAAATAACTGCGTGGCAGAGTAAATTTGGGCCTTGCTAATTAAAATATAGACTCACAGTAATACTTCTGCATTAATCTATCCTTTATCGTCTTTTGGTAGGAAATGGAGATTTTTAAAATAACAGGTAATTACATAGCATAGCTATGTAAAAGTAATATAAAAAGAGAAAAATTATGCTTTTTCATTTTGGGTACCCTTTTCTGATCTACTGTGGTATTGATGTGCCAATTCACAGCTTTATATCATACTTCTTCATAAAATAGAGGGGGTTTTTAACATCCCCTGGAAAGCCTAATGGTGAATGTGCATATTTGAAAATAATTGGATTGCTTTATCTTCATATGCAAGTGAGTGAAAACCTGTAGTTTGAATAAGTGGAAACAAATGAAGAAGGGAGGATTCCCAGACCTGTGAAATTGTCAGTGTGGATTGCCTACAATTTTGGCACGCTGCAATTTTCAAAGATTTGGCGGTGCTTGAAAGGCAATAAAGTGCAATATGTACAAATAAATGCAAATTAGGAAGCCAACGCTGGGTCAGTGGCATTTGGAGAGATTCCCTCCCAAAGGACAGGGAGCCACTGCAAATACTACAGGTAAGGTAAACACTCAGGTGGGAAATGTCAGTGTTTTAACTGTTTGTGCCCAGGTACCTGTGCCGGCTTTAGAGCTTGTAGGGAAGTGGTGTGATCTCCAGATCCATGGATTGGCACCAGTTCCTGTCTGGGATATGGCACATGGCATAGGTGTGCTTTGGATTTCTCTGTGCCTCATTGTCCTGTGCCATTGATACCCTTTCCTTCTTCCAATGGGGAGTTGGGAAAATAAAAACTCAATTCAAGATGTGTACATAGATGCTCTGCTGGTGATCATGTGAGGGTGATTATGGGTATTTTGGAAGCCGTGGCACTATCTGTGAGTAACAGCCTCAGCATCAGCCCTGTTATTTTCAGCAGACCTGCCCTGGAGTTAAAGGACTCAAGAAGGGCGTCAGAACTTCTATTCAGATAAGCAGAAAACATTTCCAAACCCAGGTATCTAGGGCATTTTTTTTATTTAGCTTTTAAGCATTTATTTTTAGATGGCATGGCTCCACTTGATAGCAGAGTGTGAATCTGAATGTTGTAAAGCAATATAAATGGCCATTAAGTTAGGAAGCACAGTATGACCTTTCTGAAATATTATGCCAAACATTGTGTTTGCTTTGTGAGCTAAGTGGAACTTCTGGAGGGCTGTTGCTGATGAAAGGCACTGGCTCGCTCTCTGGGGAGAGAGCACATTATTGCAAGATGAATCTGGAGATCTGAAAAAATAACAAAACAAAGCTGTAAGACAGGGTTAGATTTTAACAGGAAGAAGTTCGGATTGATTGCAGTGACTTTCGTTTGCCTTGTTTTTTCCAGAACACAATGAACGCTTTTTATTTTAAACTTAACTTTCTAGCTTTAAAGGTGTCTTACCAAACCCTGAAAGATTTTGTGAAAGAGCACTATGGGAGAGCATTTGGCCAAACCTGCCCTGTATTTATCACCTTCCTTAGAAGTGTTCTGGCATTATTAAATATTAGAGCAGCAATGCTCTGATGCTCAACCAGTGCTGATGCCCTGGTGTGCTGTGCAGTGCCTGGCAAGGCTGAGGGGCAGCAGCCGGGGCAGTGGGGAAGGGACAGGGAGGTGGAAGAGGGTTTAAAGGGAGGCACAGAGCCCAGCCACCATTAGACCAGGGCACAGCCTCATCAGTGACTCTGTGGCCCAGGCTGAGGCAAGAGGAGCTGTTCTAAGCTAAACACTGATGTATTTTATCTGAAATACACCCTGAAAACAGCTTTTGTTTCTTCTGAGTAACCCTCAAGACTTCTCTCTGCATGGGCAAATAGAGGATTCGGATAATTTCTGGTGCAGAAGTGCTCGATCTTTATGGCTTTGTACGGGACACAACTGCCAAAAACAAGCAGTGATGAGGAGTGGGTGCTGGCTTGTTTGAGACAGGAAGCATTCCAGGTGTTGAATTACAGGGAATGGTCATGTCCCCAAAGCTGTCAGAGCTCCAGGAGTGTTTGGACTATGCTCTCAGGCACAGGGTGGGATTCCTGGGGTGCCTGTGCAGGACCAGGGGTTGGACTCCATGATCCTTGTAGGTTTCTTCCAACTCAAGATGCTCTATGATTCTATGAAAGTAAAACTTCAACCTTTTTCCAGTCATTCTGTTTACGGTCCCTTCGGTATCTCCTCTGTAGTTTATGTTTCACCTTCAGCAGTAGGTTTTTTCTTGAAGGGGATAAAGTGCCCCAACAGCAGCAGTGAGTCCTTGTAGAGTGTCCCATTTTTATCTATACCACAGGTAAATAGGTAGTTTGTAAAAGAACACCAAACTGGCTTTGGATCCTGGCTGTGTTCGATGCATCATGCTTAAATGAAGCAGCTTATGTACTTCCATTGTGACCAATTGGAGTAAACTTAGATAAGATTTAGGAACACAGCATTTGGAGCATTTGTCATTTGCTCCAAAAAGCTGTCCTGGAAGAGGTAAATCAAGGATATAACCATCCTGTCTGCAGGAATATGTGGTTCTTAGGCACTGGCTCATAGTCAGAGCGATGCATCTCCCTCAGGAGCCATCCTTGGCTGTGAAGGTTTGGCACATACCTGCACTGCAGACAGAGTGCTGAACCAACAACTTCAGCTTTTGAGCTGAAGGATGCTCCTAACACCTTTCATAGAAGGTGGGAAAACTTAGATTTTTAACTACGTCTGGATTCAAAATGAACTTTTACTCTTCAGCTGGCTCAGCACTGTCATGTGTCTTGGTGAGCTTTTCAGTTCATGCATATGTAATACATGCCCTACAAATACAACTCAGGCTTAGTTGCATCTGTTCTCCTTGATGAAACTTGCAGACCAGAGGAAGGCTTTTAAATCTTTTCATTATTATTTTCCAAAATACTCTTTTTGCCCTACTTGGCCATGAAAGAAGTTTAAAAAAGATTGAGCTAAGTACAAAGCTTAATCTTTTTGTAACATACTTTGAGTGCTTCAAAATACTGGGGTTTTTAAATAAAATCTTGAAAGACAATCATTACATGTCTATTGCAGAAGACAATGCCTCTTCTCAAGTTTTCTTTGGGAAGGTGATGATTTTTCTGTCTGAGTTGGTAGACAAAGCTGGTTAAGCATTGCCAGACAACTAGACAGCTAACAAGCTTTTCACATTAGCAGGCACTCGTGGCATCCAGTGACCTCACATTACACAATCAGTCACCTCAGTGTTTACATAAAGCTGATAGCAAGTTACAGGAACATTTGTCCTGCATGTGGGACAAGCATGTTAGAGAGAGGTAACAACTTGTGTAGAGCTGTTCCAACTCACAAGCAGCTTTGCTAGGATTTCAGAGTATTAGAGTTTACAGGAAACAAACTGTGTTCTCTAAGAGAATAGCACCTTTTCTAGCAGCCTTAGCTTAATTTCTTTCTTTGCAAAGTGGGATGGAGGCAGGCTTGCTTTTCACATAATGTTTCTGCTAAATTTTACATACACTCCTCGTTGTTCCTAAATAAAGCTCCCTCTCTATATTGTCTCTGGCTGTCTTCTGAAATGCATCTTGACAGGTTTTCTCAATCATGTGAACATCACATCATATTTTTTCAATCACACGAAGCCACTGACTGTACCAAACCAACATCCATGCAAAGGTGTCCCAGAACTTTAAACTTATACAAATTCCTCTCCTAAAAATACCACCTGAGAACAGAATAACTGTGACTGTGAGGTGCCAGAAGTGGCACCAAGCCCGTGACACCTCAGCATGGCCACACTGCCCCTGCCCAGCAATGCACCCTGCTCCAGCCCAGCCCAGCAATGGCTCCTCTGCTCTCATGCTGGGTGTCCCTACCCTCCCCTTGCAGCACAGCTCTGTCTCTGCTGCTCTCCTGAGTCAATGGGAGCTTTGTGATTTGCAAGCTAATAATGTCTTTGGTGCAGTTTTAGCTGTAGAACAAACCCTTGTTAGTGATGATTTCTGAAGCACAATTTTAATAATGACATTCTTCACTTACATGATGTAGTGCTTTTCAAAGCACTTAGGAATTATTACTGAAGTCTCAAAATGCATCCTTCGGGTAAGTTTAGTTCCAGCAATTATGCAAGTTGTGAAACAGAAGCATAGGGATTTAAATAACTTATCAGAAGTTGTAGGAGAAGTTTCTAGTAATGCTGGATTCTCAGATCCTGGCTGTCTATGCTGAATAACATAGCTCTCTATCACCCTTGAAGCACTATCCTTTGTTACTGTCCTTTCTTTAATTTTCAAATGAAACCAATCTTCTAAAGACTGGATTGTACTTCTCTTTTATACATACCTGTTAAATTAACCACATTTTTTTCAGATACCATTTAAGTTGTAAAGGGCCTTTGTTTCATAACACACTTCTTCTTTGCACCTTTCCAGCCAAGGCTGCAACTACTTTTGGTATTGCAAGTACTTCAGCCAGCTGTTGAACTGTGGCAGAACTCTGAATTATAAAACATATTATATATAAGCAAGAGGCTGATAGAGTAACTGTTTGTGAAAATAGAAAGAATAATTATATGCATTGCCTTAAACAGTTGAACCTGGGTCCTCAGGTGGTCTAAATCACCATAGCAACATTGAATTCGGTGAATCTCACTTTGCACAAAGGAGAGATCTGTTCTATTCTTCATTTTTTCTTCATCCCTTGAAGACTTCAACAGTTATTTACAGCTTCTCTGTCCTTTACCTCATCCTCCAACTTCTTGTGCTCCCTTTATTACTTCCTAGATCACGTTCCCAGCAATCTCTTTCTCCCAGGGCTCTCCTGTTGTTACAGAGCATCTTTACAGCTTCAGGTAACACACTCTCCTTTCAAAACCAGCTGCCTTTCCTGACACATAACTCCAGACCCCTTCCAGTAACATCACCACTTTCTATTGCTCATTCCTGTCCCTTTCAACTTCCTTACAGCAATTTCTTTCCTCTCGTATTCCCTTGCTCCCACACCCCTTCAGCCACCTACCCACACACTTTCTCTTTTCAGCCAGCATGATTTGTGTTGCTCATGGTTTGTCCTCTTTTCAGCCTGGATGCCTGAGGAAATAAGGTTTATATAATTAGTCCATCTGTCAGGCCCTCTGTGTGTTTGTCAATCCTCCTTTAATAACCTGGAACCTGTTTGCTAATTGCAGCTAAAGCAGAGGGAGGGGCAGCACAGTTTGAGAGGGCAAACTCCCTAAGGTTTTGTGAAAACAAGTGTTTGGGGACAGGACAGAGAGTGTGAGTAGTGAATCGAGGCAAATGGGGCAGAGTTCAGCCCTGGACATTATATCTGGCAGAAAAAGGCTGTTCAGTAATATCCATTCTGTGCCTTGGTGCTATTTCTCATCTCTGCTGACTGCATGGAATAAGTGGGCAGTTGTGACAAGGAGGGCAGGGCAAGGCAACAGGAGATACAAATTACCTAAAACAAGACAACCTGAATACCATGAATCGCAGAATAATGTTTTTCCTTCTTCAAGTTCCAGGTTCTGTTTGATTTCACTCCATATGTTTTCCTCTTCCTTTTCCCTTCTCTACCTTCTCTCCTTTCAGAATGTTTCATCTTTTCTTCCTTTTTCCATCTTTCACCTCTGTGTCTTCATCCTCTCTTCATAAGGTCCTTTTCTCTGAAGGAATGCCTCAACAGCAATTCCAGTTTTGCCTTTCATCCTGCACTCCCCCACATACTCTCTTGTTACTGCTAATTGTGCTCCCTTCCTGGACTGACACTGCTTCCCAAGAGGAAGGAGAACAGCCATAATGATTGGTGGCAGCAATGTCTTAACCATCTTCTCAGAGCACAAACACTGTCACAGTGTTTGAAAAGCTACATTAATTGAACACAGATTTGTTCAAGCTGCTCATTGAATGGATTTCCCTTGAGCCTGGCTTGTGTTACAGCTTATTTTAGCTATAGACTGAATCCCAACAAAATTATTCCTCCTGCCAGTGGCCAGTGAACCCCCCTTGATCTGAGGGCAGAGGACATTGCACACACAGCACAGAGGCTCAAGCAGTCATGAACACCAACAACTGGATGCTAAGTGCAGTCCTGGCTTATCAACCACGTACTTGGAACAGAAAGAAAAATATTTCTCATGGCTTAGATCTTGCTAAAGGCAACTTCTAGGATGTATCAGCATGGCCAGGTGAGGGAGGGTAATGTCCTGCTCTGCTCTGCCCTGGGCTGGCCTTACCTTGAGTGTTGTGTGCAGTTCTGGTCACTGCTACATAGGAAAGATTATTAAGCTATCAGAGAGCATGCAAAGGAAGCCATGAGGATGGTGAAGGGCTTTGAGGGGAAGCCATGTGAGGAATAGCTGAGAGCACTTGGTCTGTTCAGCTGGAGGAGACTGAGGGGAAACTCATTGCAGTTACAGCTTCCTAATGAGGGATAGAAGAGGACAGACACTGATCTCTTCACTGTGGAGACCAGTGACAGGACCTGAAGGAATGGCCTGAAGCTGTGTCAGGGAATGTTTAGGTTGGATATTAGGGGAAGGTTGTTCCCCCAGAGGGTGGTTGGGCACTGAATAGGGAATGGTCACACCCCCAAGGCTGCCAGAGCTCCAGGAGCATTTGGACAACGGTCTCAGGCACAGGGTGTGACTCCTGCAGTATCTGAGCAGGGCCAGGAGTTGGACTCATCCTTGTGTGTCCCCCCCAACACAGGAGGTTGTGTGACTCTGTAAGGGAGTTCATCTGCCACTTGCATGGCAGTTGGGGATTTGATGTGTGCCTGTCCTGAGACCAGGACTGCAAACGGGGCTGGCAGGGCAAGGAGTTGGCATTCCTGCCTGCCAAGGTGAGACAGCTACTGTGTTCCATTTGTGTGTTGGCACCACTGAGTCTGTGTAGGATTCCTGTGTGTGGTGCTCTTAGACCTTCAAGTGTACTCCTTCCCTCCTGTATCGGACTTGGGATAGGACTAGATAATTTCCAGGGGTCCTTTCCAGCCCTAACAATTCTGTGATTCCCTTTGGCTTGTAAGTCATCACCCTTCAGTTCCAGCCTGCCCCTACAGAAGTGGCACTGTGATCCTGGCAGAGGTACCTCACCCAAGCCCCCAGCCCTTGGGGCTTGGCCTTGGCCACAGCTTAGACTGCTCCACAAGGATTTGTTAAAAATGGAATACATTGGTAGAGAAGGAACTCAGCGGATGGAGGTTTCCTAACTCACAGGACCTTTTGATCCACGTCCATCCCTGAACATCCTCACTGGGCCGTGTTCATCTCCAGGAGCCGAAATGATGCTCCTGCCAATGCTCATTCATCTGTGGCTTGGGCATTCCTTAGGGTAACCACTGTCATCCTGCAGTGCCACAAAGACACAGGACACATGGAGGCAGTGGGACACTCTCTGAGTGAAGGACTCCCAGCACACAGCTGCCATCCCCAGTTTGCCAGTGCCTCAGGTCTGCAGGTGAAGCAGAACTGGTGCAATCAGCGCTGGCTTGCGCGGTTTTGCTTTCTGAACGCATCTGGGAGGACCTCAGAGGTGGCACACAAGCCCAGCTCCTGCTGTGCTCCAGGTTCCCTGCTGTGTTCCAGCACCCTCAGGTCCCTGTGCTGGGCAGGACTTGCTGATGCTGTGCTTCAGCCCAGGCTCAGGTGCAGTGCCCTGGGCATGAAGCGCCTGAGATTTGCATTTCATCTCTCTGAATCAGCGCAATTCCCCTAAATATCCTCTTCAGCAAACTCCTAATTGCCAGCAATTTATGCCTTCACCTATTGGTTGCAGCTTGTGAGGGTTACAGTGAATTTGGCTTGTGATTTTGTGTTTGTAGCAGTTAAATCATTTATGTTCTGAGAACTTTAAAGAAACATATGCCTTAAAATCAGCAAAGCATTTACTACTTTTGCACACATGGTGAAGTCTATTTTATTTTACTGTGTTACATTACTAAATAACCTTGGTTGTTATTCTTCAAGGTCTCAGTGTGTTGAGCCATTAACAACTATGGAATGTATCTAAACTGCATTAGAGCTGCATAACTACAAGCTAAGGGGTAATCAAAGATCTGTCAGGCTTAACGTAAGCATATGGACAGCTCTCCACTACTAATATAGGAAAAAACCACTTAATTTGGAATTTTTAGGCAGAGGTCCCTAAGGATGCTTTTACCTAAATGATCCTCAACATCTACAGTGCATGTTGAAACACCAGTGCAAGAGAATAGGGAACTAAGAGTTATGATAGTCTGAAAGGGTGAAGGAACACATGAATATTTAACCTGTGTATATGTATAAAATCAGTACAGGGATAAACAGTTTGATGAGTAATAATGCATTTATTTAATTGATAGTTTTATGCATTTTTAAAGAAAATGTAAGCAGGTAGAAGCTTGACTTTAATTAAAATAGAAAAAGAAGCATTCAGGCCAGTTTATTCTCTGCCAAACTTTGAAATACATGTGGCAACTTCTGAAAATTTCAGTCCCTGAAAGAGAGGAATCAGAAGAATCTGTGAGGTTTAGCAGGAGTTCTGGTTACACTGTGGACAGTGGGTTTTTCACAAAGTCTGCAGGATTTGTGGAAATACAATATATTGAACCTTTCAGGTGTTGCCAGTGGACAGGCCTTTCATCATCTGAGTAACATCAGTGCCAAAGCTGTGGAAGTTGTCAGCTGTTCTGACACTACTTTTTGTGTTATTAAGATCAAGAAGTGATTAATAAAAAGAGAAATGTGGCACTGTATGGTGGAAAATACATTTTTCTTCTTAGGGTCACTGTCAAGCAGTTTTTCAGGAGGAATGACACAGTTTAAGAAATCCAAACCTTGAATTCATATTGGCTCAAAGGGGATCTGACAAGAAAGAGCTGAAGTTTTAATATCTTGCAGGTTGATGCAAAACAAAGTCCAGTGTAAGAGCTGGAA
Organism: Hypocryptadius cinnamomeus; assembly: GCA_013400635.1. Lineage (NCBI taxonomy): Eukaryota > Metazoa > Chordata > Aves > Passeriformes > Zosteropidae > Hypocryptadius > Hypocryptadius cinnamomeus. The sequence continues at coordinate 26,539 of VYZP01059394.1, forward strand.
ACATCTTCTGAAGAGCAGCAAATTGCTGCATCCCTGCCCCAGGAACAGCCAGGTGGTGTTTGTGTCACAGGCTGCAGTTGGAATTGGCATTGTGCTGCTGGGATGCATACAGCCCTCTTCTTTCTTCCCAAGAACTTACGTAAGCCCCAGGATTTATATAAGCATAAACAGGAGACATGTGAAGTATGGGAGTGGAAGAAGTACAATCTAATATATACCACTGGGATATAGTATAGGAAATATATATATATATCCAGAAGAGAGAGGTTCAGTGCAAGAACTCCTAGGAGAAGTTATTTGCTGGAATCAAGGCAGTTTTTGCCATAATGTGTTCACCAGTAACTTCTGTATTGTGATTTATTGAGAAGCTCTGTTATTGCTTTTAATTTTGAAAAGCCATCTATAACCTGTGCACAGGAATAAAACTCAAGAAAACCATATGTGCAGGATATTGTTGTTAGTGTCTTATATTTTATGTTTCTTCAAGACGCCTTAAATGATTTCTCCATTGGCGGGTCTTTATTTTGTGATTATTGCAGGCAGCTCTACACTCCAAGTGAATTAAATCCTGTTGTGTTCCTGCTGTTTCTTCAGAAAAGCAGCTGTTTAATGTCTGTCTGTATGAAAAAAAATCATGCCAATAGATCAGGTTTTTTCCCTGATATTGCAAATGTTATTATTAATCATTTTCTTGCAGTAATTTTGGAATAGGTAGGTCTAGGAGAAGGATGAAAAAGACAATGTAGTGTTTCACAAAGTAATTGAGGATGGCTGTGCCACGTGTGCAGACTGCAAGGGAGGAGGATCAAAGATGTTTGTGTGGGGAGTTGATGAGCTCCCATGATGTTAGAGAGGACACTGGGAAATTCAGGCCAGTCAAGGCAGCCCTCTGTCTGCTCTGCACAGCTAAAGAGAATAATAATATAATAGTACAAGCTGTCTGCGGTAGCAAACCCCCCTCAGAACTGTCAGGTTGTCTGCATTTCCCTGACGTGCACTGAATATCCGCGTGGTGTTCTGCTGATTGCTGTGTTTCCCTGGACAGCTGCCACGTCGGTGACACTGAGCAGTGAAGGGACAGGGTTTGGATACATGGCATTTGTGGGGTAGCATCGTAGAGTCCCTCAGAAGCTCGCCCTTGGCAGTACAAAGGCTGTGTCTGCTGAACAAATGTAAAAAGACTCTCTGTCAAGATAATACTGTCAGCCTTGTGGCTCTGAGCGCTGTTCCCGTGTTGCAGCCTTGCAGGTATGTGTGTGATGCACAATAAATCTGGAAATATGAATATCTGGACTAGCTGTTGTTCTGCCAGCACTGACAGCCTGTGCTTGGGGCCACTGTGCACAGGAGCCTGGTGCTGTGTGCAGCTTCAGAGCTGCTGGGAGAAGAAACTGGGATTGAGGGTTCCCAGGTAACTACAGACACCAGTTAACTTAGGGCTCTCCCAGTGTATTCTTTCCTAGAGGGAATTTTAAATGTGTAGCTACAGTTTGGCTGCAGGTATGGGAAGTTCTTCCTGAATAACTCGACACACAATAACTAAATTTACTTCCTGGCAAAAAACTAGACTGTTTACTCAGACATACTTGCTGACCTAAGAGATGGGTAGGTAGGTACTTACAGCCAGGAACAGGGGCAGGTGAACATGAGTTATCCCAGATGCTTTCTGCAATTCTCCAGGAAGATCTCCTGATCATGACATTAAATCCTTTGTGGAAAGGGATAAACACTCTACAGCTATGTACCATTCTTGCTGGAATCGAGAGCCACTCTTGTCAGAGTGAGGATTTGGCCTCCGAGGTGCTGCAGGAAATTATTGTGCACCTCTGCTTCTGTGGGGAGGACCCAGATTTGGGGAGGGTGAGCTGTGTCCTTGAGCCAGGCTCAGTGGAGGCTGTGCCTGTCTCTACCAGACGCGTGCATGCAAATGAAGGAGACGAGCATCTCGCCATGCCTGCATATAAATGTGCCGGTTAAAAGTTTTAATATTTTTTGTGTCTGAACTTCTCAGGTTCAAATTTTAGAAGTCATTGTGTTTGTGGGGGTTTTTTTCCCTTCCCTAAATTAGCATATCTCTGGTTGTTAGGGAAATGCACGCCGTACTTTGTCGATTGAAGCATTAATTGCCTTAGGCCTTCACGCTGTAACAATCTGAATTATTCTTTATATTCTCCTTCCGTTCTCTGGTTTAGAAACAGCAAAAGCTGAACTTGGTCAGTGTGCAGGAGAGTAAGGCGAGTTCCTAAGCCCCAGGTTTTATTCCATGAATTAACACAGCTCCTGGGATAAGGGGTCTATATCTTTGCACTCCTCTGAAGGGCTTAGCTCACTATTTGTGGGCCATAAAATAAGCGGCAATAACGATAATCCATGTCTGACCGTTGAGAGGAGCAAATCCAGCGTGCCTCCGAGCAGGCACAGCCCGTAAATGGGATCATATAGTGCATATCATCTGCATTTAGTGAGGCTGCCTGCTCTGAGAATATCTATTATCTCCCACACTCTCCTTCTGGGCGCTTCATTTCTCCTCTATCACACGTGTGCCTCAGGAAAGAGAAGCCTGGGAAGGGGTGGGTTTGAACGGAGTGTGACTGATCCCAGTGCTCAGGGAATACGGGTGGATCAACACAAGCAGCTAGTTCTGGCCGGAATGGCCCTGAATGGCTGGTTCCTGTGCACTTTGCACTGCTTTTCATATGTGCTGATCATAAGAACTAGAATAATGTGTTCATTCCTAGATAACAAACAGCATTTTTTTCACCAAAATTAATTCTGAAAAGCTCTTGAGATTATTACATTAAAAGTGTTGGGTTATTTGCTCTACCTCTGGATTACTGGGTGTTGTACATGTTGCATAAGGACTTAAAAGTTTTCTGTTGTTACACAGGAGACATTCCTGAGCTATTTTAAGAACTTAAATTTAGTTCCAGAAAAAGGTAGAGAGGACATGGCAGCTTTTGAGAGGGAGGTGAAGGACCGAGGCTGGATTTCTGCCTTTCATCTTGATATATTGTGTAACAGCAACTGGGCAGAGAAACACTCTCTGTGAAAGAGGGAGCGAGCTCTCCTTGGGGCTGAGGGGCTCCCATGTGTGCAGAAGGGATGAAAACTCAGCAAAGGAAATGAGGGCATGCTGGTGAAGGTCAGTGCCACTACATGTTTATAAATGCAGATGGAGCTCTCCCAAACCAGGTCATATGTAATCAAATATGATCTGATGTTGTTGTTGTTGTTGTTTGATCCAGTTACTGCCTTGGAGTTTCCTTGAGTTTTGGGTGGCCATGTTTCTCTTCACTCTTGGCCAGCTAAATTGCAGGATTCTTTTTTCCCCCAGAAAACATAGGTACATTTGTTTTGCTGGTACTTTTTAAAATTATTCACAGGCAACCCAGCCACTTGAACTCCAATGGAATAAAAAGCTGTATTCCAAAGCAACGGTGCATTAGAAAAATGTCAGCAATTTTATATTGCCCCAACACATGGTGTTTAATGAGGAAAATGCTCTAAGTGCACACAAACCCTTGTGGCACACACAAGGGTTTGAGATTGAGAAGATTTGAGAAATCTGTTCCCATTTGTGAACATTCCAATCCTATCCTGTTCCTTTAAGCAGCAATTTAATTTAACATAAATAAAATTGTTATACCTGGAGCTTTTAGAGAAGCAGGCACACACACAAATTATCAGAGGGAAGAAAACAAATTTAGTATGGTAAAATGACTATTAGGCTTAGCTGGAGTTTACTGAAGTGCAGGTTCATTAGACCCAGTGTTGATAAGACACTTCCTCTTGGTTTAGGAGCTCTAGAGCTCACCCTTTGAGCTTGGAGCTCATCTAACTTCTGGAAACAAGTAGCAAAGAAGGTGTCACCTCTGCTTTGCAGTACTAAACACACACAACTCTAGGGATGCTGTAGCTGATACTGAAGAAATCAGGTACATGCTGGCTTGACCTTTCAAAGAAAGACATTTAAAGCAATAAAGAACATCAGCTGAGGTCACTTGACTTTGAGATGTGAATTTCAGTGTTCTCATGCTGAAAAGCTGTGTCGTGTTTTTCTCTGCCATTTTCCTCCCTGGAGAGTTGACATTTGTGTAACTCCAAAGCATGTCTACTGTTGTACAAGGGCTGGAGATGCAGGCCAGGATTTTTTGAGCACACCAAGACAGAGCCCTTGCCTCAGCAGGCAGGTCGTGCTCAGTACAGAGCTGGGCCGTGACCCGTGGCTGCTGTGTCGAGGTAATTCCTGTGCTGAGCCAGAGCCATGGCCCAGCTGCAGCTCTGCCAGGGGCTTGTCACAAACATTCTTCATGTGGAAAGTAGGGATTTTGCTACTGGGATATCATTTGTGGAAAAATGTAAAATCCAAGAAAAATCCGGTAGCATTGACTTTGTGGATGATGGGCAGGGAGCAATTGGAAAACCCAGGAGAGACAAGTACCTTTTTCTGCCTTTCTCTTCTGCTCATTTTTGCAGTGCAATGAAACGAGGACTGGAGGAAAGTAAAAATGATGAATAGGTGAGAAAAGAAGGACACTGCTTTCATTGGGCAGCTGCTTCACACAAGTGTGTCCTCAATGGGAAGGCAAAGAATCCCTTCCAGGTTATACCAGCTGTGAATCTGATTTCTGTTTCTTACTTTGGTATAATTTATTTTTCTTTTTTTTTTTTTTCTGTTAAAGATTTATCTTGTCTCCTTTTAGTTTCCAGGAAAAACACCTGCCCAAGAGCACAGTTTTAATGAATCCTGTGTAATTTCATACCCAAGCAGTACTTTCAGTGATAAATACCAGGGAACTCGTTTGCCTTTGTAAAAGCAGTTCTGGCTGGATTGACTAACGTATTGACTGAAAAATATTTTGAAGCTCTGCCTGTTGTTCATCCAGAGTTCTTTTTTGCAGAGAGAATAATGCCCTTTTCCAGGCAGTCCTGCACTGACTTCCTTTGTCTTTGAAAATGTTCCCCTTCTCCTCATGATTGTTATTCAATGCGATCTTGCCTGCCTTTTCTCCTTGGGACCTGCACAAAGACAAATTCTGCCTGTAAATTCAGAAGCTTTCTTCATATTAAATGAATTTCACTTAATGCATCTTAGGGAGAAGCATTTAGGCTGTAGAATTGCTGAACTTTACCTTTCTCAGTTTCTTTGTGAGAATGACCTGCCATTCCTTTCTTTTGATCATTGTAAGTAATTTCTCTGTGATTTCTAACCCTTAATGTTGGACTCCATTCAGTTTGTCCAGAATGGGGTTCTTTGAGTCTTCATTATTCCCTCCATTATTAAATGTTGTTTTAAGTAAAAGCATTTCTGTGGGCCTGCCTTGGGTTTTGCTCCTCTTCTTCCCCTTTTAACTCATGCTGCAGCTGGTTTTGCTCTCTCCAAGCTGAAAAATCTACAATCAGAGCCTTTATTCTTGGTAACCTGTAGAGTAATAAATCGCTGATCTCTCTTTCCTAAGTCAGAAAGGGAATTTGCAATTGCAACTACAGATAGGCAAAAAGATGCTGCTGGCTATTGCAGCCTGTGCATTCAGATACAAAGCATTTAAACTTTTGGGGTGGAAATGTTTTTCACAGTAATCAGACTGAACATTCAAATGAAAGAAAATAAAAGCTCAACCTTTTTATCTCAGTCCTGTGAAACAAGTTGTGATCGTATGCCTACCTCTGGGTGGGAAATGAGTGTGATTAATGAAGCAAATCACACATTTTAACGTGTATGATAAAACAGTTATTCCAAAGAGAAAACAATATCTTTAGCAATTCAAAATATTGTTATTTGCATCTTTTTTAAATCTGCTTTTTCTTTTCATTGCCTTCAAATTCAGGTAGGCTGGCATTTATTACCAAAACATTTCTATTTCATGTCTTTCCCTTCCTATTTGCCTTTCCATCTTCTCTGCATATAATGTCTGTGTCCATTGCTCTCCCTCTCAAATGAAATGCTTTTTGTATTGCAAGTTTTTCTAAGACTTTCTACAGATAAATTAACCAAAGGAGGGAAGTTTGCAGCAATCTTGCCCCTTGCTACTCTGTGGAAGTTAACAGGAATGTACAAAGGGTAAAACACGTCTCTAAATGTTAGATCCATTAACTTACCGACCTTTAGAAAGGTTGGGTGGCAAGTGACTCCTGGTGTGCTGGCAATTCTCAGTCATTGAAAACTGCCTGAACACATGTGTGAGTGAAAAGCTGAATGCCATGCTGAGGGTTTCATATTCCACTGAAAGGACTGGAAAAGCACTGGGTTCAGCTAGGCTGTGAAAGAGGCTGGAGTGCTTCCCACCCTCTTGGAACAGACTGACCTTTCCTGTGCTCCATCATTCTCTACTCTTCAGAGGTTTGTTTAGTGCACTGGGTTTACCTTGACTCCCACTGAAAATCAATTGATGTCCTAAACAACAGATATTGTGGTGTATTCTTAAGGTAGCAACACAGAGGGTTTTATTCCTCAAGTGTAAAGAAAGTTTCAAGCTCTGTTTAAAAAAAAAATCAGGGTTTTTTTTTCTTTTTGCTCCCCACTATTTCTACTGGAAGGCTGTTTGAACCCTTCATGAGACTAATGCTTTTCCTTTATAGGTTACATTTATTCATAATTGGTCAATTCATACTTCCACTTAAATTCTTTCCCTTAAAACATCACCTTTTCTCTTGCAGCGTTCATTATCACATCAGACTCATCCTCACTCAGACCCTAGTTTGGATCTGCTGCATTACATCTTCCAGGCTCCTCATTTCCTAGATCTTCCTCTTGGATTTGCCAGCTTTTCCACTTAGACTATGCTGTTAAACTAGAGTTTACAGTATTCCAGGTGAAGCTGCATGAGGAACTTTGAAAAGAGCACAGATATTTCTTCACTTGTGTGAAGAACCTTCATTTGAGGTTGGTGAAGCCCTGGCACAGTTTGCCTAGAAAAGCTGTGGATTCTCCATCCCTGGAAGTGTTCAAAGCCAGGTTGGGCAGGGCTTGGAGCAACCTGGGATAGTGGGAACCATGGCAAGGGGTGGAACAAGATGGGCTTTAGAGTCCCTTCCTACCCAAACCATTCTGTGATCAAAGGCATCTCCCTCAGGCCTGACATGTTGGAAGCAGGAGAGAAAGATCATGATCAGGTAACCCTGTCTGTGATCAGTGCAGTGGGTTGCTCTGAAGTCCCTGATGAGCCATTCTACAGAGAATTTCTTTGGTGTTTAAGGTTGTCCCCCCCAAAATGAGGACAAGAGCTGATCCTTTCCAACGTGTTCCTTAGTGGGGAATTCTAATGGTCAGTTCAGAATAAATGAGTTCAGAGTTCAGGAAATACTCTGCAGCAATGTTCTCATACTCCTAAAGGTGAAGTGTTTCTGGCTGGTCTGCTGGAGGAGAGGTTCTTCCCTCATCCAGACCTTATCTCTGTTTGTATGAGGAGTTTGATTGCAATAAATGTGCAGTAGATCTTAAAGATGTCAAGGCATATTAAGGTTTAATCCAAGCAAAAAAATGTTTTCTCTTTTAGCTACTTTGATTTCATGAGAATGCTAATTTCACTTTGGCATGTTCTGGGAATCTGTCATTGTCATGCATCTGCCATCTAACCAAGAGTCAGTATTAGGATGACCAGTGCTCCCCACTGTGCACTGCAGATATTGGGGGTTGTCTGTCCCAGACATCTGTGCTGTTTGTATCCCTCAGGAGGAACACTGGGTGTGATGCTGTCACCTCAAGAGCAGACTCACTGATTTAAGAGGAGCTTTTCTGAGATTGCTAACTCAGTATGAGTAAAGTAACATGTTTAGCATATTGCTGCAGAAGAGCTGTAACTGGAGTTGCTTTGAATCTCTAAGTTACATCTTTTCAGGATATGCAATATGAATCCAAACTTTCATAGTCTGTGTATCTGTTCACATTTGATTTTTGAAACAGCATTTCCTTACTCTTTCTGTATCCTGTATGCTCATTTGAGTTCTGTGAAAACCTCTGCTACATATCCTGGGTGAAGTAGCAAGAGACAGATCAAAACCTGTGCAGTTAATCCAAATTCAGAATGTCACTGCAGACTTCTCCAGACCTATCTGGTGAATGAATATTTCTGAAATGCGTTCACCACACTCCTTTGTCAAAGCTCTATTGCTTATTTTATATTGTTGGATCTCTTTTATATTTTCATGTCAGCTATAACTACATTTCCTCAGTATTTTTCTCTGCCAGGTTTGGCTGTTACATTAAATGTGAAGAGATTATTTTGTGGTATGAAGATCAGTCATTTAAGACTGAACTGGTTATTGCTTACAAAAGAAATCTTTCTTGTGAATCATGCATCTTGTAAGAAAGAATAGTATTAAAGGTGTGTCTTTATGTAAAGAGGCAATTCCAACTTATGGCTGACTTTTCCAAAATTTACCAACTGAACATCAGTGCTACAAAGCAAAATAGAAGTTGCTTCTCTAACTACATTCTATTGCTTAACCACGTTTAAACAATTCCATAGTTTGCAAATAATAGCCAATTAATATCTCAGTTGAGAATCAGGCAAAATATTCCATTAAATCTTTCTGCTTTGTACAATTTGTTCATCTATCTGTGAAAGATTCCATCTCAGCTGACTCTAATCATCTGGAAGTTTCTCCCCATGTGGTCTCTGGAGAGATAAAGAGCTATTTTCTGAATAATGATTCATGTCACCCCAAAATTGTTTTAAATAAAAACAAAATATAACTTGTAGGTCACGTGAGGTGAGATGTACCTCACCATTGAGATGTGGGACTGGAGTTATCACATGTTCTCATGAAGATTAAAGGTTTGTTTAAGATGAAATATAATACAGATACTTGCCTGTTCTGGAGTGGTCCATGGCCATCTTTCATGTTTGCACAGTTTAATCCTGAGCTCTTACCTTCCATGGCAAATGGATATGATGGCAAGAGCCTAGAAGGAAAGGTCAGGGAGTCTAGTTCCTTCTGGAAGGACTCTTTCACCTTGTCGTGGTTCAGCCTGGCTATGCTGCTTCCCTGGGCACTGGGAATTGTGCATCCATAAACACGGCAGTGATGCTCCTCCTGCAGAGACAGCACTCAGAGCTGCCAGGATGCCAGGGCAGGGATGGCAAAGGCTGCAGGGTGTGTTTGGAGATGAGGCAGGGATGGCAAAGGCTGCAGGGTGTGTTTGGAGATGAGGCAGGGATGGCAAAGGCTGCAGATCATATTTGGAGATGAGGCAGGGATGGCAAAGGCTGCACATGGTGTTTGGAGATGAGGCAGGGATGGCAAAGGCCGCTCATGTTTGGAGATGAGGTCGGTTGTTGAGGGAGAGGGAATAATGTTTAATCCGCTGCTAAGGGAACAAAGAGGAGCTGCTGAGGCAGGGAAAGGATGAGCAGGAGGGAAATGAGACAGCAAGTACTTCACAGAAAGGAGTGATTGAGAGCTCTTAGGAGTGCCAAGGCACGGGGAGGGAGAGGGGTTGGTAGGGAGAGTGGGGTTTGGAGAGCAAGCTCTTGTCTCATTGTCACCTCAGGAGTGTTCATCTGCAGCGCTTCTCATTAGAATGTGTGTCCTCTGTAAGCCACTTCTGTTGGGGGAGAAATTGGCTTTGTCCAGTCCTGCACTTGGAATTAGCCTCTCTGCCTGCATTCATAAAAAATAACAGTGTTCTTGAGCCCATTCAGATTCTTATCTAGGCAGTTTATTTTTGGATCCCAGGACTGCTTTAAAATGTATCTTAATACAAACCTCTGTTAGTGTTTAACTGGGTGAACCTGGGTTTGATTCAATATCCCCATGATCACAATCCCAATAGCTTTATTCTGTCTCTCCTTTTTTAAAGTGCACCTTCTATAATAAATACACAGTCAAAAGAAAATGTGCTAATGCTCTGAACAAAGCAAGCTTTGATTTCATGCTTTAGGAAATCAGTCACATTTTATCATTCTTGCCAGTTGGTGCTTCCACAAACACAACCTGTAGCAGCATTTTTTTTTTTCCTTTGGAGAGCTTTGGAAAGCTTAACTCCCTCAAAAACTACCAAATTCCCATTGATCAAAGCAAGAAAAAGGTAAATCCATTTGTATCAATGACAAATGGATTTAAGATACTCTATTTGGGTCCTTTTAAAGTCAATAATCTCTATAAAAGATCTTTCTGACTGGATTTCCAATATGCTTTTTCTTGTGTGGTAGAAGTCTCAAAATAGAGAGTCAAAGTACTGTATAAAAATGTTTATATATCTCCCAAAACTGACAGTGTTTTTGTGAGTATCTGTGACCTGCAAGGGAAATATTAACAGAACCAGCTCTCATTGGGCTTGATGGTGGAATAGCTGAAACCCAATTAATTGGCACTAACAGATGGAGCTGCACTCAGCATGTCACATTACTTCAGAATTACTCCTCCCTAAAAGTTTGGAACAATTAGAACTTTGCAGAATTGGTCCTATATTTTCTTGCTCTTCCCATGTTGCCAGGAGATAGAAAATGGGGGAAAGGGGGCACACGTGGCACTAACTATGTGTGATCACACATGCTGGATTGCCATGGTAGTGCAGTCTCTTTAAAGTGACTGATTAGCTAAATTGCCTTAACTAAACATAGTAGGGTGACAGCTTAGAATAAATTAATTATTAATATCTTCCTCTTTTTAATAGCCAGGGAAGGATAATGAGTAAATAAATTTTGGACCTAGCAAAAAGATATGTGGTCCAAGGTCAGCCAGAGTCAAGTGAAAAATAGCTTATGAGCATCAGCAGAATTCAGACTTGGGGAGGATCTGAGAAAGGGAGAATGGTCAGAATTAGAACTTCAGAAAAGCCAATTATTTCTCCCAGAATCTGCTCCATCCCCTTTCAAGTGCAGACTTTTTCCCAAAAGTACATTTAAAGAGTGTGGAGGGCCAGGCAGGGAGGGGAGAGAGCTCACAATAGAAAGCTTTCTCCTAAATGCACTATGTACCCAGAGGCTATTAGAAGACTTTTGAGTAAACTGTATGATTGTACCCTGGCTGAAAAACACAGGAGCCTGTAATTATGCTGTGCTGTATTTATTCACTGGTGAATTCTTTTAGCTCTTTTTCTCCCCACAGGATATTCTTTATGTACAGGTTGTATGTTTGGGAAGCACTTCATTTTTAATGCCGTTCATAATTTAGTTTTGGAACCACCATATTTATTAGAACAGTGTAGCATATAAAAGCCACCTTTTTGCCTTTGTGCAGTTAAAATAAATAACATATATAATACATATCCATCTCAGTGCTGAATATATTAAGGGACATTCACAATACTCTACTTCCAACATGCAGCTCTATGATTTAACTCTGCTCTGTACAATTTTTTTATTAAATCAGACAGATTAGTGATCTATTCTGCAGTGCAAAATGTAAGCAGTCCCTGGTACTCTTCATTCTCTGCACACCCTCTGTTCTTTAAGATATTTATTGAAATGGTTGGTGAGGTGCAACAAGCCAGACATAATATTCCCCTTGCCTTTTGTGCGACTATGCTGTAATGAAGAATTAATAACAGAGTCCTGAAGAATATTAATCATACTTTCACAAGGCAGCAGGGAACAATTTAGGAGCAGGAAAAGTAATGTAACGGTCCAACTCCTAGGCCCATGCAGAAAGTCAGGGAGAAATGGGCCTTGGCAAAGAGCTTTCCTTCATCTCCGATGCGGGGGAGCATCGGCACCACTCATCATGGAGCTGCTCCGTGCTCAGCACATCCCAGCCCTCCCGAGTGCCTGGCTCTGCTGGCAGCACTCCTGCCTTTTCTGCACTCCCTGGAAAGCCCCAGGATAGGGGTGAGACTCGGTGCAAACCATCCACTCATTCCTGTGAGAATAACACAGAATCACAGGAGGGTTGGGGTTGGAAGGGACCTTAAAGCTCATGCAGTGCCACCCCTGCCGTGGTTCCTTACAATCTTTACTCTTTTTCATTTTATAGTTTGCCTTTTGGGAAAGAGACCTGAAATTAAATTTCAAAATGAAAAGCAATTTTACGCAAACCTCCCTTTAAGATTTTTCATCACCAAGAAATCAGAGGGAACATTCTAGTAATTCCTGATTTTTTTCCAGTATTTTTCCAGGTCTGGAAAATCACCTGAAATCTCTTCATTTGGGAGAAAAGTTTCAATTTTGACAAATCAGTGTTTCTAGAGGAAAAAAATAATTGTGTCAGAGGCAGTGTGACTAGCCAGAAGGCAAAGCTCCCACTGAGGCTATGCAATACCAGCTTTTTTAGATGTGATAAATCTGTAATAACTCTGCAGTAGTTAATGCCTTCCATTTTTCCAAAATGCAGGGTCAGAAGCTGACCCCACAAAACATCTTTAATAAAAATTATAATGATATGAGTGTAACCTGTGAAAGAATTAATTTTTCAGAATCTCATAAAGTATTACACAAAGAGTAATCATGTTAAAAGAACCCTATTAATTAGTCATTGTGTTAAACTGGAAAAGGCTTTATGAAGGAGATGCTGGTGTGCAGTGCAGTCCTGTTCTTTAATTAAGATAAACATATTACATCAGGATATATATGGTTTTTTTGCATGCTCACTGTAGAGGGACTTCACTAAATCAAGCACAAATAAGAGTGCAGCACAGAAATGACTGACAAGTGGGAAAAGGGGGATGGGGGCTGCTTGTGTGATGAGTATTTGGGGGAAAAACCTCCCAGTCCTAGCCCAGGTGGGTCTTGCTAAGCTGAGTCCTGGGTGCTGTGGCTCAGACCTGCCTTGAGCCAGAGGACACAGTCTTAAGCTGCACCAAGGGAAATGTAGGTTGGATACTAGGAAAAGGTTTTTCACAGAAAGGGTGATAAAGTTCTGGAATGGCTGCCTGGGGAGGTGGTGGAGTCACCATCCCTGGATGTGTTTAAGAAAAGCCTGCATGTGGCACTGGGTGCCAGGGTTGAGTTGAGGTGTTGGGGCTGGGTTGGACTCGATGATCTTGGAGATCTCTTCCAACCCAGTGATTCTCTAAATTCTGGTGAACCTGGCAAGGTATTTTCCGCCATCTGTTGGCAGGAGGAGCTACTATCCTGAATTCCCTGGCAGTGTTAGCACAATACACGGACCCAAGTCACTCTGCATCCCTGGCAGACACCTAAAAGGGACCCCTTGCCCACCAAAGGTGGCACCTATGCTGTATGTCCTTGGGAAAAGATTCCAACTAACACAGTTTCCAGTGACTCCAGGACCTTCAGGACTGTTCTGACTCTTGCTTAAATGTAGGGATTAGGCCATGAGGGTGTTACACTCAGTCTCCTCCCTTGATTCTCCTCTCCAGGAGCACATGAGGCTTCTCTCCATTTAACTCTCCAGAGGGCACAGAGATGGAAAAGACTGGTTTGGGGTTTTTGCCCTTGCTTTAGGGCAGGAGCATCCCTGGTCCCAAGTATGGATATATTTTTCCTGAATGTGCATGCTGGGTGTGGATTTTAGGTCTTGCAGGCAAAGGCTTTGCACGTAGAAAGCAGCAAAGTGCAGAGTGGCTGAATGCAGGCTGAGATAAATTCTGCACCCAGCTCCTCACAGAATTTCATAAGGGCATGCAAGGAACAGCCTGATTGCAACAGCAGTGTGCTGGGCCTGCTTTCTAACTGCTCCTTATTGTATTAATTCAAAGTTTTTCTCTTACTGGAAAATTAAGTAGCAGGTGTAGTTTAAATGAACTGTAGCAGACTGGGTTTAGTGGTGTGGTAAATAGATTGTGATATTCATTTCCAATTAAAGTTCTTTTGCAAAGATCACTGAAGCACATTCTCATAAATTGAATCACAGTAAACTAATAAACAAATTTCTTTCAGCCTGCTGATGGCAAATTCTTATTTCCTTAATATGTTAGATCACATCATGGTATTAATTATATGATGCATGAGCAACAAAGAAGCAGTCATTTATTTAGCAATAATTTTATAATTAGTTTTGCTTTGGAATTAGCTTTACAGGTAATTCCATACCTACAGACAAAGAACATTAAGCATTAGAAAAATGAAATTTCAAGTGAATATTTTTAATGCTTGACTTCTGTCTATCATACAAAAATATGAGACACAAAAGTAGCAACAGTGTTCATCAATAATTAAAGCATAGGTTGACTTCTGCATCTGCAATCACAAAGCTATAGGAGTTTTAAAAAATTAAGATATTAATAAACCAATCTTAAATGTCAGCAGTATGTTCTTAGCACATAGAAATGGTGTGACAGTTTATTGGAATCCTACTCTCAGCAATGTAAAAATACACTTTGGTGCTGAACAGAACCTGATCATTGATTGAGGTCCCTGGGGGGATACCAGCTCTTAGTCTGGGCTAATAAAAACTGATAAAATAGAGCTCTCACTGTATAATAATGTAATTTCTTGAGATCCTGTCATTATTGCAGGCGTGTGAGATGCCTGTCAGACTGGATTAAGCATCCCCAGAAGGAGCTTTTATAGGCTTCCACTCCATGAGCTAAGCTGGGTTTGGGAGGCCAGGCTCTCTTCAGTCCCTTTTCAGGCTGGTGGAGGGAGATGGGTGTTGCTGGATGCCATCCAAAGCCCCAAGCTCAGACCTGTGTGCTCAGGAGAGGCCCAGCTCTCACCCTCAGTGAGAGCCAGAGGGGACAGACAAGGATGAAGCTCCTTCTGTGAGTATCTTCTATGTAACAGTAATTTGGGAATCTTTCTCTGAACAAACAGCTTTGAGTCTGGGCATGCTCATTTCTTCAGCCTTCTTCAGGGCACTTATGCACCCACATCATCTTTTCCTTTCACTTAAAAGAGAAGCTGCTGCTTTGTTGCATTTTGGGATCTTTATTGGGATTTTTCCATCTGCTGTTTATCTCAGGTTTAGTTTATTGCCAATGATTGGCTCTTCATAGTTAATAGTATTGAAATGAATCCTGTAAGGACTCCTGAGGTTCTGCAGAGCTGCCTTGGAGTTTGTAAGTGGAAAGGCTTCCTTTCCTGCCTTCAACAAGCACTGAATTATGCCCCTGAAAAGCTGAAAAACTTGTGGTAGCCTTTGTCTTATTTTTAATGCAAAACATGTCTTGAAATTTTTCAGTCAGACCAAAATCTTTTCCAGGCTTAAATATAGTCATTGTGCAAGTGCAGGCTATCTGGAAATCCAGCATTTATTTTCCTTATGAGACCAGAGCAAGAGATGTAAAAGGGAAAGATTTAGGTCAGGTGAAAGGGAAAATAAAGTGGCTGGTGACTTTGTGTCACTCACTCGTGTGTCTCCTGCTGTGTCCTTGGGTCCCTCGTGCTCCTTGTGTTTGTCTAAGGTGAACTGTAAGGGACAATCACAGTCATTTTCTTGTTCCTGGTGCTCGAGCACAGAGCTGCAATTCTCTGGTGATAACAGAGCTTCTGTTCTCCTCAGTGATCTGTCTGCAGAAACCTTCCAAAAAGTCATTATTCTGTTTCAGCCACAGCCTGGGGTTACTGCTGGGGGTAGTGGAAGGAAATACCACAACTCAGACTGTAATCACTGTGCAGCAGCTTTCCAGAGTGGGGCTGGGGTCTGGATTTGGATGTGCCAAGATCCCACTGGTGATGTGGAGTGGCCCTGGGCACTGGACAAGTGCAGGTCCAGATGGGCGTCACAAGGGGGAAATACCTTCCCCCTTCACACCAAGCAGGGTCTGCCTCAGCTCCCAGGTCTGCCTCAGGTCTGTTCCGAGCCTTTTCCAGAACACTAAAGCTGTAATTCTCCCAAGGCAGTGAGATCCCACATTGTGTCCAGGCTGTGGATACCTCTGCTCAGCATGTAAATGCCTGGTCCTTCTGGGCACCCAGATGGCTCCAGGAGGTGGCTTCACACACGTCCTCTGGTCATAGGGCAGCTCTGTGTTGTAACTCAGTATTGCCCAGCCAGTTTTATAAATGAGTGTGAATTGTTCCTCCACAGGGATGCCTCAGGTTTTAGCTTTTATAGTTTTCAGATTCTGTTCTGCTTTAGTGTGTGGGTCAGAGCTTCATATTAGGGGATGGTGAGCTCACTTCACAGAGTAGGGAGACAAAACAATTCCTTCTCTAGCTGGGGACCAAGGACAAATGATCCAAATCTCAGGCCCAAGAGCATAAACGATGGTGAATTGAAGAGAGAAAAACACGGAGGACGGGATTTCATAACCTAAAGCTATAATTGGACAATTAACTCCAATATGCAAATGGACCAGAACTTATAAAAGTGAAAGACCCCATGACCAGTTGTCCATTTTGTGACCATTTTGGTTCATCTTGGGTGCAGCCCTGGCTGGGCTCTTGTGCTGCCCAAGGTGTGCCCACTGAGGCCTTTTAATAAATCCCTGCTTTATTCTTTAACTCTGTCCAGCCTCTGTTCTAGGTCAGCCTTCACAGGGCATGACAGAGAACATCAGTGCCCCCAGCATTTGTGTCACTGTTTACTGGGTGAACTGGGAGGCATTCAGGAGCCTGCATGGATTGCGTACTTTCTTACATTAAAGCTGGTAGAAAGTCTGTATATACATAAAGCTCCACAGTTAGGGGATTTACTTAAAGCATACATTTGTTTGTGTGCTTAATCACATGAGATTTGTACATGAGGAGGAATTCACTGATTTTGTTCAGGGACATGAAACAGATTCACACACCACGAGCAGATACCTTGGCTGCACTGAGGGCAATGATGGCATTCCCACCAACTTAACAAGACAAGGATGCCTGCCTAGAGCCTGAGGAGAGAGGATAAGACAAATCTCTATATTGATGTCGTCTCTTCTCAAATACTGAAAATTAAGATCAGAGCTGTAAATGGAAAAAAGAAAATATTAATTGGTACTGGAAGCACTAATCTATTTTTTGCCTGTGAATTCTAAACTTTTATAAATCAAAAATATTTATTTATTAGTACACAGCACCAGTCTCCCCAGCACTTGCTGTTGTGTTGGTGGGATAAAAACTCATGCAGTCTCTCTGAAAGTAGAGCACCTCTTGGTAAATCTGTCTATGGTCTGTATCAACAGAAGAGCAAGTTTTCTTGCTTGCTTCCAGCCCTCCCCAAACCCTTCTTCTTAATTACATTCCTGTATTTCAAAGTTAAGTTAGCTGTGGCTTGAATTAGCATGGCATCCAAGCCACTTATGGCTAAAACAGGGAGGTACTGCATGTGCTAAAAGCTTCTGTAGGTTCAATCAGCTGGGTGGAATCACAGCAGGAAAATCCAGTGTGGGCTGTTAAATATACCAGGGCTGCCCTGGCCCAGGAAAGCTGCTGATGGTCAGGGAGCTGCTCTGAGCAGGGATCACTGCATTCCTGTTTTCACGCTCCCAGGTGGGGAGGCTTTAGGTTGAAAGGACCTTTTGCCCCATCTGTGTGACTTCTCTTATGTTCTTAAGCTCTTATCTACTGTAGTCTTCAGATCCCTGCTAAAAATCTCCTTTCTTCTAGAGGTTTTTGTAATTCCTTCTTTTCCTTTCTTATCTTACACAGCCTTTGCAAGGAAAGTGTCATCTTTTATGACTCCAAAGCCTGATGTAAAACTGTGATGTGCAAGTATTTTTAATTCTGAGAAATATTTCAAGGTACTTGACAAACTGTGGAGTAGTTGCTGAAATGGAAATGACCTGTGGGGATTTTTATGAATTTAGGCTTTTCTGTTTTCTTGGGTAATTTGAGTGATTCCAGCTTACACAGAGTTTGAGGACTTCGATCACCAGGTAATGATGTGGTTAACAGAAGATTGGATTTCCTGCAAGAAGCAATTACCTTGATTGATAAGAAAATTTGAGAAAATTCATTCAAGACTTAATGAGATTGACAAGGTCATGGTTGAGCCAGGCATCCACCTTGAATAGATAAGGCTCTGTGTTTAGAAGAAGTAATGCAAAGACAATAAGCTCCTCAAAAAATGGATCATTTTTATCTAGGCTGAGATGATGAATGAAAACATTAGACTTGTACTTTTGACAGAGAGTCTGGAGTGTGAAGATCAGGGGAGATTCTTCACAAAGTCATTTTATAGCACTAGTATTGCTACTGTCCCTTTTTTATACCATTATAAAGAATATAAAAATGACTTTCAGAGTCTTTGTGGCCTCAAAAATCATCCCAGACCTTTATCTTACAACTCTGTGAGGTGTTTTGCCTGTCAGGAAAACTGGAGGTCATAGGAGAAGGACTGTCACTCCTGACTGCCTGCTCATCCCCTTCTGCCCTCAGTGGGGCCTGAGGGCTGCCAGCAGAGCCAGAAACACTTCTGAAATTCATCAATCCTGGCCTCTTTCCTAGCCTGGGATAGAAAAACCCAGCTATTGCTGAGATTACCAACTAAGACATTAAAAGGAGGTGGAAAGAGATGAAAGAGGGACATGATTTATTGTTTCAAACATTTTAGGACTGATTTATGGAAAAATACATTTTCACATAGGTAATTTCCATCGTGAAGTAGAGCCATGGGTTTTGTTTTCTGGACGGATTTTTAATGTACTTTAAATATTAATGTTTGAGATCACATGTAAAGTAAAACCTGTGCTTTAGTCCTCATCCTAAATCTGACTATATCTAGCTAATCTAACTTGTCTGCTTATTTTCTCTTGATGGGCTAAGTCATGGAATCAGCTAATTCAAAACCTTCTACCTATATCTCAGGCTAACTCCTGACTCATTTTCACTGTTCTTTAATATTTCCTTGTGCACATTGATTCCAACACACAGCTGCCTTTTAAATGCACATGGCTTCACCTGTGGGGTTAGTCTGGCATAGAAACATCTTAAAAGGCAGAAAAAGTTCTTCTATTACTTATGCAAGAGCCTTACAAACAGTGCACCAAAAAAAAGGCACTTCAGACATCCTTTGGAAGAATTGTATGCTTCTATTTCAGAAGAGTGTGTTCCCAAGGGTTTTTATTTCCTTATATAATATTTTTAATTTCATCTCTAATAAATCCTGCAGGAGTCTCCAAAAAAGCCTAAACTGTACCTTTGGTGAAGCAGTGGTTCTATTTTCAGGTTTTAGTAAATAATGTATTGAAACTACTCATACTTTATAGAATTTGTTTATTTTATTATCAGTCACCCTGCATGAAAATACACTTGAAATGCTAATAGATCATCCTACCCTTAGTTTGGAAGGATCCTACCGCACTCTTAAATGTTATTAGGGAGATTAAATTATGGGTAGTTCTGCAGTCAATGGACAGGATTCTAACCTAATTTAACAGCTCCAATTCTAGGACATAAGACAAAATGCAGACAGTAAATTTTAAATTATGTGGAATTGCTTCTTGTGATGTAAATAATCCTTTTTTGACATTTGATTGTTAGCTTTGCCTCTCTAATGGAATCTTTTTTTCAAGCAAGGAAAGTGAAGGGGTGTCCTCAGTGACAGATAAGTTACTCCAGCTGGAGGACATTTTGGAGCAGATTCACATGAGGGGAATGCATTGGACAGATGTACCCTGCTCCCACAGCAGTTGGCTCCAGGCCTCCTGACACAACCTGA